>APFE030626992.1:0-40817 GCA_000404065.3 Pinus taeda
AAAACTTAAAAGTCTAAAAAAAAAATTAAAATTAAAACTAAATAACTAAAACTTAAAAGCCTAAACCTAAAAGTCATGAATGGCAAAACTTAAAGTTAAAAGCTCATTTCATTTCAACCCAAAGTAGAGGACCAATCATTGAGATTGAGTCCTTGATGCTGATTTATCATTTTATTTTCAGTGCTCACTATCCATTTTTCATTTTTGAGTTGCGACACTAGATATTGATGACTTGACTCTTCACTCTTAACTATTTTTGAGTTTGAACTTTGAAACTTTGAGTTATATAAATTTAGTGTTCAAACTTTGAAAATATAGTATATACTAGTATGTTTTGCTTTCAATTTAGATTCTAGAATGATGAATGATGAATTTAGTTTTTAAATCAATGTAGATTGTAGAATGATGAATGATATCGATCAATGTATTTGAATATTTTATTATTGATTTTTGTTTTTGTTTTTCGAATCTCATGGTATGTATGAATAATAATTAATTCAATAATGAGAATAATAATTAATTCAATAATGAGACTTGTCACTTGAGTATGTCATATGAATAATGTATGTATCAAAATGAATGATGAGGATGGATCAATGATTCAAATTTCAATTGTGTATTTAATATTTTTATGCTTTCATTATTGAACAGTGAACAATGAATATGAACTTGAATTATATATATATACCTCGACGACTCCCCGCACCCCCGAAATTTCCCTAAAATTTGAGGGTACTCCCACACGTCCCCCCTGTGCGTCTCCCCGCACCCGCGTCTCCCCGCACCGGAGTCTTGGTGGAACATTGGTTATTCTGACTCTATAAAATTTTGACTCTTGATGTATCATACTTGACTTTCATAATTCTATAAAATTTTGACTCTTGATGTATTAGACTTGACTTTTATAATTTTATGTCAATATTCAGTATTCAATGTTCATAGTAGGAAGTGGAACATCAATATGGTTTAATAAATTAATCATAATGTATGATGTACGATTATAAATTATAATTTTAAATTTATATGATAATGATATTCATATCAATGATCATGCTTTGCAACTTTTAAGTTTTCGTTGTAAATTTGTTGCAGTTATATGATTCATCGATTTATAGATTATATTTTATATTTATAAGTTTTTAAGACCCTAGCATCCCCCCACATTTGCTAAAAATGCTTTTGTATAGGCCGCTCCTGCGTATCCTTGCTCCCTCGCCTCCTCGTCCCGGAACCTTGGTGGAACATTGCTACAAACCCAAAGAATGGAGATCGATAATCGAGAGAGATGGAAAGTGGTAATTACAGATTACCTTGGACACACTATATCAATCAGTGCCTCCCCAATAATGCCCTTCCTAAACCCTAAGGCCTCAGAGGAGGTCCCATTAGATTAGAATCAAAGACTAAACGCCCAAGTGAAGCGTGGAAACAAAGATCCAATCAAGATCGGTCAATCATCCAACTTGCCCCATGATCCAAATTATTATGCCCATAACAATAAACTAAAGCACATGATTGCTGGAATGGTTAGAGTAATGTCGAGAGATGACCCACCTTCCTTCAAGAAAAATGCCAAATGGGAGAGAGATCTGACTGGAGCAATAGGTGGAGAACTTTGGCATAATGTTATGTGCTGACCATCAAAGGGCTGCTGGCTAGCTGTCAAATGAGGAGAAAATTTCTCCTATGGGTTACTCACTTTGGTGGGTAATAGGGCTCACCCATTTTCACAAGCATGGATTGCAACACAAACAGGAGCAGAAGCACAAGCATGTCATTGTATAGACTTGAATGCAAATGGACGTGATAACGCAACCCTACTTTCACCAACCTAGCAAGCCACCATTGACTTGTGTTGTATTTTATATTTATGTATTATCTACGAAAACAGACCATGCTGCAATTCATAGCATTGTGCAAATTTGTATTTTATCTTACTGTAAACAATGGCCTTAATCATGTTCTACCAATTTGTATTATCCACATGGGACCTCGCATATAACCTGTCATTCCTTCCATATAAAAGAAACTTGCATCACATACCTAGTCATCATTCCACTCAGGATCATATGTATGTGCACCCTTCCTATAATAAAATCAAAATGCTTATTGACAAGAAATATTATAATTTTGCAATCATTCATTTAATTTTTTATTGGAAAAGCTAATCTGTTAGCAGATGATTGGCACAAAAATCCAACTATGCGGTAGTGTGCTAAAGAAAAATATTGTCAAAGCATAACATATATTTACCATGATAAAAGCAAAATTTGAGAAATGAAAAACATAAACATACCTTGACAAAACCCTTATCACAGCCACCATCAGTCTCCTGAATAATTCGAGCATTAGGATGGAAATTATGGTTACACATATCCACGAGAGGGAGAAGCATTGGAGTTCCACCATGTTTACCTTCAGACATAATATCACCATGCAAACGAAATGCCCTGCTAGAGACTGCTGACATGGCCCAACCTAAGGCAGCTGCATCAACATGCTGGCCACCAAAAGGATGCTGTTCTGGTGCCAACCCTTCAACTACTGAATTAACAAGTCCTTCAAAGTTAAAAAGATATTTGCATCTCTTTTTTACCTGTAACAGCATATGTTTTACCAGTTTAACTAAAAGATGTAATCATATAAACAATCCAAAAATTGTTATTTTCCTTCTTAGACATTGAGTAATCATGTTGAGATGCTTAAACATAACATCCATGACGAAAAAACAAATTATAGGTGAAATAAACATCTAAAAGATATAAGAGAACTCATAAAATCATACCTGGTGAATCAGTGGGATATACTGCAAGCTTTGTACTTCCTCTCCAGAAAAGAAAATAGGTAGATTGAAAGTCTTTGGCAAGTTACCGATGTATGGCCACCAGAAGGAATCTACTTTCGCTCTCTCTCCAAGCAGCTTCAGGGCTAGCTTCAATGTCCACAGCTCTTCTGCCACATTCTCCACCCTTCATCCATTTTACTCTCATTTTGCAAATTGCAGTCTAATCTAACTTACAACAGAAATAACACAAGAATAAGCACCGTAATCTACAAGGCCACCGTTCCTATCAAGTAACAGGAAAGAAAAACAGTAAAGAAGCTTATTTGCCAATCCTTTTAATGAAATTTGATAAAAGCAAGTCTCGCAAGTCTGCCAAAAGACCTTAGATCTGACAGTCTGTCAAAAATAAAGAGAACAATTCCTGTAAGACTTTAAAAACAGATCATAACTGACCAGAATGATACTGGACGTTTAAACTCAACCAAGGCACCCTTTAAGATATCTAATTTCCATCGAACTATATCAACTCTCCTGAGAGGAATAACAATAAACATTTTGGACATGTTGATTTCTCTGACAGCTCTCTAGGATTGACATAAAGCAGTCACAAAATATCTGGTCTTCTTTTTTAGTCTTGTTTGTCTGAAAGATCATTTCACATGATGGAAAATGTTTCAACTGACATTTGTTGATTTTGTAGCCTCAGGAGGTCTTCTACATCGGCTCGGTGTCTTAGCATATAACATATATTTGATTGCCCCTTTAAGTGCTTGCTTGGTGGACTAAGTGATTTTATGATTCCTTTCCTAAGGTTAACTTAGAAAAAGTATAATAATCAGTTTAATTAATTATTGTGGTTAGCCCCAAGGGTTAGTTCAATTGGTATGAGTCCCATCGATAAAGCACCTTGCCATTGAGAGGTCACAGGTTCAATTCTCCTCAACGCCCCCAGAGTTAGGCTCTGATTAGTTTGGCCAGCAGGATGTGATCCCTTCCGGTTGATCTGCCCAGATTTTCCTCGGAAAATATGAATTAATTAAAAATAATAATAATTATTGTGGACTATTATAGGCCAAAGTTCTAGGCATAAATAATTAAATTATTTAAGTGACTTAGATATAATCTCAAATGTTGATCTCCAATGAGGCTTAGGATTTAATCCTAGCAATTGACCGCTTAGCAGATGAGGGTTAGGGATTTTGTCTTTACGAAATTATAAAAGAAGCCTAAAGGAGAGGTGAAGATACATTATGTTGAGGAAGCGATTTTCTCAAGAGCAAGAGACTTGATTTGACTAAGTAGAATAAGGAGAGATTGCTGAGAGGGTTTCAGGAAGAAATTCAAGAAAGCCAAGTTGGAAAAAGGAGACGCCAAGTACAGCAACCAAGAGGTCGAATTTGAAGGAGGCCTACTTATCCAAACAGGCCGAGTTGCACAGGTGCACAGGCCGTGAGAGGCCGTGAGCAGGGTGAGGAGGTCGAGTCGCTCCAGAAGAAGCCGAGACTTTGTTGGGCCGATTTCCAGCTGACGGGTTGAATTTCAGGAGGCCGATTTTCTTGGGGGCCGAGTTACAAGTTCTCATACAGCCGAAAATTTCTCTGTGTATTTTCTTTGTGGGTCTAACCCAGAATTTTCCAGAGTTTAATAAAGTGAAGGAAGATTGTTATTGGGCGACATTTTTGCTGTTATATGCCTAATTTCTCATGATATTTTCCACTAAAATTAATTTTCTGAGTTAATATACCAGTGTATTTTTTTAACCAACAATTTCAAAATTTATTTGTGATAAATATTTTCTAGGTTTTTAATAAAATTGTTGAAGTAAAATAAATCACATCTGGTATAAAGGAATTAACATGGTATCTGAGCACTAAAAACTTTGAACTTCGAAGAAGGAAGACCAGTGGCATAAGGGTTTTTTACAACAATTTTAATTTGACGGTTTTTGTGGCTAAAGTCGATCTAGCAATATGGCATCACCAAGTCTAAGGTATGAAGACAAGTTGGAGGGGGTTGTAAACTTCAGTCCATGGAAGGAGTGGATCACCATGGTTTTAATGGCAAACGATTTGTGGGCATTTGCAAACCAAGAGATTCGAGTTCCTTCAGATGCTACCCAGGCAGTTGAACATAAGATAAAAGATATAAAATCCATAAGAATCATTTTGGGTAGTATGAAGGATCACACAGTTCCTCACATAACAAAGAAGGATTCAGCCAATAAAGTGTGGACATCCTTGACAAAGTTGTACCAAAGTGATAACCAGAACAAAAGGACAGTGCTAAGGGAGAAGTTAAATAGCCTTAAGATGAATAGATCTGAGACTGTGGCCTCATACTTCACAACGATTTAGCAGGTTCGTGATGAAATTTCATCTATTGGGGAAGAGGTGGATGAGACGGAGCTTGTCAAAGTAGGCACTGAAAGGGTGTACCAAGCAGTGGGCTACATTTGCGACATATATCCTAGCTAGAGGTAAGCTTCTTGATTGGGCCAGATTGTGGGACGATTTCACCCAAAGAAGATTTGGGAGGAATCCATTACCAGTGAACAACACAAGGTGGAGATGAGGATAACCTTGCTCTTGTTGAGAAAGCAAAGAATGGTAGGGTAAAGCCAAGCAGAACCAGAATGGAGCACCTTCACAATGGAAGAAAGACATAAGCAAAATCAAGTGCTTTGCATGTCATATGTTTGGTCATTATGCCAAACAATGTCCAAACAAGAAGAAAGGCAACAGGAAGAAAGCAACAGCTACATCTACTGTTTTACACAGATGGATGAGTTGGCGGAAAAAAATCGAAAAGGAACTTGCTCTAGCATCCTGTCTTTCTGGTACCATTAAAAGAGCAGTGTGGTTTGTGGACAGTGGAGCATCTTGTCACATGATGGGATCTCGTGATATCTTCAACAAGATGGCCAAGGAACACAATGATCTACATGTGGAGCTTGGTGACAACACCCAGTATGCAGTGAAGAGCAATGGCAACATGTAGTTCCAGACTTCCACTTAGACATGTGTAGTCTTATGGAGGTGAAGGAGGTAATGTATGTACCTGGGTTGAAAACGAATTTACTCTCAGTTTTGGCCATGGAGCACAAAGCACTTGAGGTCAGTTTTGCAGAAGATGAGGTAGCTGTCGGCGAAGCAAATTCTTCTTTGTAAGTAATCTTTCTAAACTAATGCCTTAAGTCACTACATGAGTGCTTGACACCAATGCTCAATCACAACCTTGCTCAGATATCTAACATGAAAGGATTTCCAAAGCGAACAATGGAAGTGAGAGGACTAAAGAATTATTGATCACCACCTGGATGATTTTTTTGCTTATTACCAAATGAGAAGGGAAGTGTACAAAGAAACCCTCCTATAATATCTCAAAACCAATAATAGAAACCCAAAAAGCACACGAAATCAATGCAAAAGATGTTAAGAATTGAGCAAGCACAAGAAAGACAAAATATGGCGGGAAAGGATGCTTTAGAAATACTCTATTCATTGTATTGATCTCATGATATGAATTTATAGTTCATCAATTTGGCCATTCTAGATCTATATCTCACTATCAACTCATCAATGGATCATGACAACATCTCATCAAAGATAAGGTTTACAACTCATGACAATTGTGGTCATGGACATTGTGATTGTCTAGAAACTCACAATCTAAGAAAAGAGGGTGTCTTGCTTTAAGTGGTCCAATCCTCACCCAAACACTAAAAAGCCAACACAAGAAAACCCAAATGCAGGGAGTCTGTCTCAAAAAATCAACCAAAATCTCCAACTTGCACCAACAAGCCAAAAATCATATAAACTGCAATAATTAGTCACAAGTACCACTGGGATTAGATATGATCCCTCAACAACTGAAATAGCACAAACTCAGAATAGACTCGTAAGCATGTTCACATTACCTGTTGGTTAAGCAACCTATAAATATCAAGAATATGTACTTTCGTTATGAGAATGGCACAAAAGCAACCTCAAAAGAGCTACAAAGCTTGCATAATCCCATCTTCATGAAAGCATGCCACCCATGGATTGATGCACATGCTTTCCCAATTGATGGTAAATTGCACTCTCGGATGAACTCATAAACATAAACCTACTACTTCTCAAGACTCAAACTGGAGCTACCATCAATCAACCTCAAGTGGAGCGCACTTTGTTTGGCTCAAAATAAACAAGATCAAATCCAAAAAAAAAAAAGAACACATTGAATAAGTTTCTGAAAAATCTAGGAAAAGCACTTGCCCATAAAACGCATCTAGAGTAATGCAATTTGAAAAGGAACATGCCCAAAAATAGACTAGGTTGCACCTCTCCTACCAAAAATAGCGAAAGTCCAAAAAATAATGAAGTGCTTGGATCCTTTTGAAAACTAAAAGCCATCTCCACTACCAGAAACCATCTATTTTTAGAATCAGCAAATATCTTAATTTTGTAGTTTTCCGAAATTACTTGAAATTTTCAAATTTCTTGGTTTTCTCTCCATCACCACATGAACCCATTCATGTATAAGATGTTCTACAAACAGAAATCCTCATTTTTCACCTTCTTCAATCATGAACAAAAGTCACACATTCTCCCCTCCACAAAAGGTATCCAAACGCTTAGTTTTTTTCCAATAATAGTAACTTTCTAAAATGACAACTTCAAAAATTGAAGAATACCCTTTTAGACACCCCCCCAAATGGGTACTTAAAACCAATGTCACATTCCTAAAGCCAAGAACAAACCCCAATGTGGGGAAACCCTTGATCAATTCTTCTTACATGTTCTTCAATAGTTCAGCAGAGAGAGAGTGATAGTACATTTACAATAGAAGTCAACACTTTGACTTATCTAGATAGATCATCTCTAACAAGATGATACATGAGATCAATTGAAGACAAGTTGCTTGAATTGAAGACAAGTTGCTTGAACTGATTCTCCAAGGTGACTCTTTCACCTATCATAGTGTTGCATCTCGTCATCATGGTGCACCTCATCGTGCCGCACCATGCTGCACATGCTTGTTGTCCCATTGTGCCACTGCTGCACAATGTCATGGTTGTCCCGTTGTGCCATTGCTACACTATGTCATGGCTATCTCGTTGTGCCACTGCTGCACTATGTCATGGCTATCCTGTTGTGCCACTACTGCACTCATCATCACTACATCCAATCATGTAGCTGCATCATACATAGTGTTGTACTATGCATCATATAATGCAGCACCCTTTTTACATTATGCTGCATTGCTACTCATCATTGTACGCTGACAGCACTATGTTGTACTAGTCGTTGTCCCATAATATGTCCAGCAACACCAACATGCCCAAATAGTCCAATTAGGCCATGTTGTCATTTGTTTGCACAGCTATTTGCTGCACTCTAGTTAGGGCACTTGCAATAGCCCTAGTTTCATCCCACAGTCAACAAACAAACCCTTTAAGGGTTGCGACATACCCTCATAGGTCTCCTCCTCACCCACGTTGCTTGCTTAGGGTACTGTCCACCCTTAACAGCCCTCACACAGCCTCTAGTTGTGTATTATGGTCTGTGGCCTAGCACAACAGATTGTTGTAGCAACATACCTCCAAAAATGTGCCAAAATAACTTCCAAACAGCAACGTGTTTGACCCTTAGTAACTCGGCCTATCAGTCAGCCTTCTCAGCCCTCTTCACAGGAAACTCGGACCTGATTTACATCACTGTTCCAGCCCTAAGACTATCCGCACTTACCTCAGCCACTCGGCCTCCTGTAGCAGACTTTGGATCCCTGTTTTCCCATGCTATCCAGACTCCAAAACTACTCCTGTTCTCTTCTAGGTTGTTGCGGCTAGGGTATATCCATACCACCCTTAAGTAGCGCAATGTAGGGCTTCCTCTAGTTGCGGATGAGGGCCTTCCCTTTGCTGCAGATTAAGGCTCCCTTTAGACAGCTGTTAGGGCTCCTTTTGGCTGCTATTAGGGCCTCCACTTGGCTGCGTATAGAGCTGCTTAGATCTGCGGATTAGGGCCTCCACTTGGCTACGTATAGGGCTCCCTCTTTGTTGCGGATTAGGGCCTCCTTTAGACGGCTTTTAGGGCTCCTTTTGGCTACGTATTGGAGCTCCCTTTGACTACGGCTAGGGCTGCATTCTTCAACTACATCTAGGGCACATAGAACCCTTCCTTCACTGCGTCTAGGGCTTCTCCCTCTTGAACTCTCTAGCCACCAAAACCCAAACAAGTGGAGAGAGATCTTAAGAGGAGTGTTAAATGACTTGAAAACCTCCTCCTTTTATAGTAAAACGTGGAGCACAAGAGGGGACAGATTAGTTGCTGGCCGACCTTGACGAATTGTCCCATAACACAAACAAAATCATATCTCCATGAATACTTATCAGAATCGGATGATATTTAGATCAATCCTACACCTCTCGATGAGAGGGATCCAAGAAATATATCAGTTGCCATTAATAAGATGACCCACATGGAGTTTGGCCCTAGTTACCAACTTTAACAAGTTTCTAGTTCTTGCATCTTAGAATATTATTCAAATTAGTTGTTGGGTATTAGAAAACTAACACAGAGGAAGTCAACCTTCAGGTTTAGGAGGGGAGGAGCAGTCGACCAATTCCCCCAAGTTTGTCAAAAATATCTCTTATTACGAGATGACCTTATAAAATGTTCAAGAGCAAGAGGCTTCTAGGAACCAAGCCAAGGACAATATGATTTTGAGGATATTTCCAAACCAGATGGTGTAAGAGACTTTCAATTCAAAGGGAGCAACCAAAGCAACAAATAGAGTTCTAGGATCAAAGTCAGTTCCATGTGGCAGCAATACCTCCCTTGCTAAGAGGGAGTGTTGATGTAAGTAGTTCGGATAAGTACTTTTGCACAAGAATTAGTGTCTAGGCTTGCAGAAGCTGCCCAGGATCTCCTTAGAACACTTGCTCTAGTGTGAGCAATTGTGTGTAACTTATCCTAAGTTAAACTTAGGAAAAGCACAAAGTTACTATGTTGGCTTATTGAGCTAAAGTAAACTTATGAAAAGTAAAGTAAATTACTTTAGTGATTATGTTTTAATCTCAAACCTTAATCCCAAGGTAAAGTGAGATATAATCTCAATCGTCACTCACCTTAGAGATTAGGGTTAGGTTAGCTCAATGTAAAGTTATAAAAGCAAGGCTAGGGAGAGGACAAAGACATCTCATTCATCAATCACTTTAGAGATTAGGGTTAAGTTAGCTCAATGTAAAGTTATAAAAGCAAGGCTAGGGAGAGGGCGAAGACACCATACAATAGGACAAGATAAAGCAAGGCTAGGGAGAGGGTGAAGACACCATACAACAACACAAGATAGAGGGAGGCTTCTCAGTGAATGTGTTGGGTCCAAGGAAGGAGCAGCATGGAGATTCAGATCAGCCAAGGAGGGTTTGTTCAGTTGGATCAGACCCAGTGTCACATGTAATTATTAATTACAAAGTTGGGCCATTTCCTAGGATGGGAGCCCAAGTAGTCTCTGAATCATATTAATGATGAACTGAATTGATTGCGCAGAATCTGCAGTGTCAATTTTGTTGTTGAGATTGGTAAATTTACTTCCACTGAATTTGTGTTAGAAACCTAGTTGCGTATTTAATCAATAGATAAGTTTTCTGCTGGGAATCAAGTGTCGATTGCTAGGTTTGTAGGCATTCTAACGGTTACGTAGATAGCAATAAATAGTTGAGAATAATAATAACTTATGTTTAGAAAGTGTTTCATTTTTTAGGAAGGACCTTTTTCCGGAAATGTCCCATATTTAAAGGAATGAGATGTATTCTTTGAAAATGGATAATGCCTGTTGTGGGTGCATTTAAGGAAACACGGTGTTATGAAATATTATTCTCTAAGAGTTTGCACAAAGTCAATTCCCGATTTGCTGGCCTTAGGTGCAAGGTCTATTTTATCACTCTTTATTCATCTTATCCTCCAGTTTTTGGTTTTTTTCTCAAGATTTAAAACCCTGATTACCCTTTTAACAAGTGCAAACCCTCTGAATTAACCATTTTCTAAAAGGAAACAAAATATACGAACTTGTTAAAAAATTTTGAAAAAAAAGAATAAAGAATTTGAAAACAGATGCTTACTGGGCACAACCTCTGCGAGACGGAGAAGAATAGCATCGGTTTGATTTGGACCTGCGTCGAGAGGCGGCAGAGCCAAAGGAATATGGCGCGGCAGCGATATTATCTTTGTACCTGCGGATATAGCCTTTGAAGATACCAGGCCTAAGCCTGAAGAGCCTTCACTTTCCAGCTTCAAACCCTCGTGGACGAATCCTCCCTCGTCTCTTATCCACTGCACCAAATCTGGCGCGTCTGGGCTCAACACCAAATCTCGCGCGTTTGCGCTCAATCTTGTGGAATACGAAGCCCTGAAAATGCAGGAATGGAGCTGATGACTGCATTGCCGCGAGTGAGATTTGCGAATAGTGGTTGTCGCGGTAAATGCGAAGTCTCGATTGAGCATGATGGCGCTCAAGCCTCTTCTCGCCATGACTCAATCTTATCTGCGTGTTTGTCGTGGTGGATGAATCCCGTGAGAATGAGGTGAAGGCTTTTTAGAGAGTTTCGAGGATGGGTTTTATAAATGAAGCACGTGATTAGTTATTTAGTCATCTTCCCATATCTGTATATGCAGAAATACTTATGAAGAACCCTCGTCATTGGAATCCAACCGAATCCTTCCCTTGATATGTTTTCTATGGATCCTCCTTAAGGGGAATTTTGTACATTTTGGGACAAGGTTTGTGTGTTATTGTCCAATTTAATTATTGTGTAGTTTTGTTATCTCTTTTATCCATTTTCATTTTCGTGAGGGGTATGTCGGCTCATTGTGATAAGGCTCGAAGAGTAGGCGATTCCTAAGATAGAGCTCCCTCGTGAGATTTGGGATGTCTCGACTTTTTCTAAGTCATGAGTTTAGTAAATCTGGCTTGTGGGTTATTGGATATACTCTCGGTGTTATAGTGACAATTAGTAGGTTGATCTTGAGCCCCCCCACATCACTCCAACCAATCACTGATTCACTATGGTTAAAAAAAACACACAAATTACTTGTATGATCCTAGGCCTCACCCAAATTACTCATACTTATAACGATCATTATTTAGATGGTTGGGCATATGATTTGTTCTCCTCCCCACTTGATTTCAGTTCACATAGATAACATGTTGACCCATTGTGATAAGGCTAGAAGGGTAAATACCCCTAGTGAGTGGGACCCCCCAGAGGATGTGTCTTTTAACATCTTTGCCCTTACTAAGTCATAAGTTTCCTATAAGGCACTGGCTTGTAGACTGTTGGGACTTGCTTATGGACTATGGTGACAATTAGCAAACTTTGAACCTAGGCCTTGCCCAGGTAATCACGATGAGTTAACAATTCTTCTAGTTTAGAAAAACAAAAACCTAATAATGGGCAATGTTCCACTTGTGTATTAAAGTTTAAAATACAAAGAAAAAACTTAGAGCTCCTGATACCTAATCCTTATTATTGCTCTTTGTCAATTCTACTTAACTTCTTACAACTCATTTCATTGGGTAACATTCTATTTGCAATCATGATTGACATCTTGATTTTTTATCAAACGTTCACATTCTCTTAATCTCTTCAATTTCCATTGATCTCATTGCTTAGCTTCTTATTCATATTGTTCAATCTCATGCAATATGTTCTATGTATTGTGCCATTGCATGTGCCCCTACACTTACCTCTTGTTGTGCCTTCTTGTTGTGTTGTTTTTTATGTGGTGCTCATCCTACATGCTCATTGTCAAGCCCAATTCTTGTTGTATTATTTTGTTTGTTGTGGTTATTCTACATGTTCACTCTTATGCCATCCCCCTTGCAATTATATTTAACATCATCAATCACACAATTTGTCCATTGTCAAGCATTGCTTCTTCTCCATTAAAACTATGGGCTCTACCATATTATTGTGCTTGTGCTTTTCAATTGACACTTTCATTGTGTCTTCTTGTGCAATGCTTCATCTTGTGAAGTTTTCTTTTGTCATGCTTCCCATATCACTTTGCTTGTGCCTATACTTAAGCATTGTTGGAATGCTCATGCATAAAAAATATCTAGCAACAAAATCATTATCAATTTCATTCTTCCTCTGCTTCATTTGCATTGCACCTCCTTTTGAAAGTTTATTATTTGTAACCTCGTAGATTGAGGTATTATATGCATCTAGTTTGTACTTCCACTTTTTTTATATTTTTTATACTTGGCATTTTGCACTTTAAAGTCTCTCTTGTAGGATTCACTTAACTTCTTTGTAGGCTATTACTTTCTCCAGTCTACCCTTATGTTATCTTCTTCTACTTAATCTTCCATGGAGATTTGCTTTTCAATGTTTTCATAAAAAACTGTATCTTTGAATATGACGAAAATGTCATGCTCCTTTACTAAATTAACCATGTATGCAGTGTTTCTATTTTTTCTCTAGATCATAGAAGGTTTGATGTTCTTCATGTTTAGCTTAAAATTCAAGCCTTTGGGACAATGTCCCATTCCATAAGTGTATTGCTACTTTTAGAACTTCGAAAGATATATATCTCCTATGCACCTTTATGTTCTTCTTATACTTTATGTTATTCTTTTGCAATTTGTCTTGGACGTGTAATATACTTCTTCGTCAAATCTATAAGAACTTTAACATCATTGCTTCTCTTTATGTCAATTAGTAAATCAATTAAAGCCACAAACCCTCTTGAGTGCATGCCACATGTTACATTTGTTGGCAAATATGAACTTGTGGTTATAATGGCCATTAGTGTTAATTATGACACACCCTTAGTCGATGGTTATAGTGCACACTTGTGGTTATTAAGTGGCCTTGTGGTTCTATGTTTTATGGGTTCAAGGGTTATTCTAGTTATGCCAGTGCATGATCTATGTCTTAACACAAGCCCCCCCTCTTAAACACACTATGACACAACACATACTTATTAGAATGAGTCTTACAAGTTATATCTTAGATGTTGATTTCTATGTTTGTCAAACAATTTGGTTCGTGTGTTAAATTATTGCCCACAAACCACAACATCTTAAGAGATATGTTCCATGACAAAGTAGTTTTAAAAGCACTTATGTGATTTGAACCACAATCTCATTCTCAAATTCCAAAGTATTCCCTAGCTTTTATTATTGTGTGACTATAAATGCATTTGTCTATGTTTATAACTCAAACCTATTGCTTTATATTTCAACCCTGTAGTGCAAAGTATCTCATTCTTCTTAGCATGCCTTCTCACTCTCTCACTGTTAAACAGACTTTTAATTCCATACTATAGTGCATCCCACGTTTTTTCAATGTATGCACTTGCATGCTCTCACAATGCACCAACATTGTTGTTCCTTTAGCTAGCATGGCTTCCACTTTATTTATAAATTATTGTGGGTATTCCATGAAACATTCACCACAAAAATTTGAATATGTGACTACAAATCCAGAGAGGTTATTCTCTACTACACAATGATTACTTGCGTTCAAGTTATAATTTCTATATCAATTTGATGTAGAAAATCAATGAGAAACTAAGAAAGGTGTCGCCATTGGGGAGAAAATTACACCATCGACACAATATATACCATAAAAATATGTGAGGGAAAAACTCCTATAAGAAACAAGGACATGTGTTGCTCTTTTTGTTTTCATATTTAATATGTGAATTACAAAGAAATGTTGGCTTACCATGGAGCAAATAAACATTGTGGCATGTGATTGATTGTTATAAGGTGCTCTCCTTCCCAAGTGTTGCTTTGACATTTAACTAGTTTTTTGTATTTAAGTATGGAACAAAAAACTTACCATATGAACGGAACTCATTTTTTCTCTTAATATTTGAGATTGAACATCAATTGATAGCCATTAGGGTTAGTGTCGGGGTTTTGGACCCTTTAAACTCTTCTCGAAATTTAGTACATGAACAATTTTGCATGTGTGAATAATGGTCACTAACATGGTGTCCACTTAGTACTATTATGGTCAAGGTAGTTGTTGACTTGTTAGGAGCATAAAATTCTCATATACAATTTGATCAAGGTGCTCTTTGGATTGTTGGAAGCCTCTCTTTAAGAATATTAGTGTGGCGACATTGTTATACCATTTTGGTTAAGTTTTGACACCTAAAAAATGTTGATTAAACCTTCAATCGAAAATTTATAAGTTTGACCATGCCTAAAATTATTTAAGATTGGGCCTAAAAATGGCTCATAAGACTCCATGACTCTAATTTTCCACTCTATACAATATCTATAATGATTGAAAAATATAAAATGATTATTTTATATCACACTTCTCCATTTTGGGAGGCTTTTGGGTCCCAATACATCAATAATTTGAGGGTTTTGACTCTTGGATCAAACTCCAACGTCAACTCTTAACACTTGCCCTTGGCTCTAATTATAACACCAACTCTCAACTCTAGCTCTAGCCTTCAGCTTCTAGTTGTATTAACCTAGCTTATAGCTCCATCTTAGGGATGTATTAGTTCTTCATATGCCCCATCTCCTAATCATGGTTAAATCCCTTTGGTCCATAAGATGCATTTTCAAGATGTTAATTACACATGTGAGTAGCTCTATGATCTTAAGGAAGGTGGAAAGAGATAAATAATTAATGTGAGAGTGTGTCTGCAAAGGAGGGTATTCGAAGATAAAATAATTAAAAAATCTAAGGGGCTTGCAAAGTGAAATTATAGGGTATAAATAGGCAAGGGAATGACCTTGAGACAAGGGTGTACATAAGGTTAGTTATAGGAGTGGCCAAGTCACATGGAATTGTTATACCACGTCTCGACCTAATGCCACACATTGGTAAGATTGTGCCACAAGTTTTTACCCTTAAAGTGACTTGTTACATGTGTCAAGAGTCATAGACACAATAATTTCATGAATCCATGGTATGCTTCGTGCCTAAAGATCAAGAAGGGTTAATAAAGTCTAACTCACTTTGATCCCATAAATAGCAAGTCCAAATCGTTTTGGATCACTATGGACTTAAAATGAGATATCTTAAGTAATCATGAATCCATGTGAGTTTTACGCCCTCAATTAGATCCATAAAGTTGGGAATTACCCCAAGTGGCTGATGCAAGGGTCAAAACAAGAGCTAGAGACGAAGAGATAAGAGGCATCCATGGACCCCATATAAGCCTCTGTCATTTTAGTGAGGTCCAAACATTTAGGCTAAGGTGAGGGGAACTACAAGAAGGTGCCAATCACATCATAATAGTAGATAAGAGGTACCATATGAACTTTAGGCAAGTCACGCATGGATATAGTGCAAGGGTGGATAACGTAAAGCACATTTCAATGGATAGCTATATGTGAGTACCAAACTGCAAGTTTCATATGTTAAGGTGATAGAGCCCATATGATGTAATTTCCATATGTTTGTTATAATCATATGTCTTGCTAAAAAAATTATGGAGTTTGGAATTCATATTGTAATGTGATAGAAATGGAATTGATGGTTGTGGCTTAGCATGGAATGAGAAAGGTTTGAATGGAAAGTGTTTGCATTAATGCCCAAGCTAATATATTGAATAAAACAAAAATGGGCACATTGGTTATTAATAAGTATCATTATTTATGGGATAAATTTGTCGGTAATTTGTTCATTGAAATTCCAATTATGAATGCACATGCGAGCGATGGAAATGAAAGCAATTGTTAGAAATGTAATATAGAGATATAATATAATTAATAGTTTTTTGCATAGAAATTAGTCTTTCAAATTAATCACATCGGTAGGATTGGGTCAACGTTTTGAACCAACTAGTGTGGTCCATATTGAGGACAAGGTGAGAAATCAATCGATCTGAGAGAATAAATAGCAAGGATGCATCATTGTTCAGGGTTAGCCATTTAAAATTAGTCGTTGGTGAAATCATTATTGAGGTAAGAAAAAAATATTTAAGAATACGTGATAAATAGATGTTTGTTAAAGTATTTAATATTTAGTTAGAAACTAGGTGTTATGTAATAAATAAATATTTTATATAATAATATTATCTAAGAATAAATAATTTATATACTATTGTTATAAATATTGTTATTTTATATAATAATATTATCTAAGAATAATTAATCTATCTAATATTATTTGTTAGGGTTGACCTATTCAATATACAATTGGTGGAAAACAAGTCATCAGATATAATAAAATAATTATCAATTTATATAATAATATTTTTTTCCAAAGTAAAAATCGAACTTTTCATAACCAAAATAAAAAGTTACATAGTATATGCCTAAGCATTCATTTTGTTGTATGGTTTGCAAATCATAGAGCTCATAAGATGATACTATCGGTCCTGTCAAAAAACATGAAGGAAACAAACCACTGATCTGATGCACGAGCCTCCCCATATCGAGGAAAAACAGCCCTTTCTTTCAGCGCAAAACAGTAAAATAGTTTAACTATAATATCGAAATGTATCCAAAAGGAATCAGTGGTTTGCACTTCCCGGGTCTCCTCAGAGAGGAAAAAAAACCCAAATAGGAAGGAAACAAAACAAAACAGTAGTCTGTAATATAAGTAGTATAAACTATATCATGTGAAAAACATAAAAAGAAAAACACATCTGAAAATCAGTCTGTTTTATAGACCCGAAAGTCCATAAAAGGCAAGTTGGCTATGTATATGGTGGCTGATCCGACACACGGATCTCTCCCTGGTCCTCATCCACTATCCTCCAACTGCCTAAATCTTGTTGCAAACCCTCTTTAGAAAGCTTGTATGTTGCATCATTGCGATCCCTGTAGATGTGGCAAAGAGAAAAAAAAAAAACATTAAAGGAGTACTTTAAATGTTTTGTCTCTTCTAATAATGGTGATAAAATGTAATTTTGACATGTGTTCTCTCCATTGAACCATTTTATAACATTCATTGAGTCCTTGAAAATCCGAACCGTGAGAATGTTCAAGTGAATAAGCCAGCATAGAAGAAATTTTAGTGCTGACAACTCTGCAAAATTGTTTGTTCCATATCCTAGGCCCACTGAGGCTTTAAGACATCTGTTTTGATTTATGTGTATGACTAGCCCTGCTCCTGCTCTATTGTTTTGGGAAGCCCCATCAAAATATGCCCACGGAAATCCTTCCTTAATTTGTTCCACGCTAGATTGTCTGGGAGCGTTTTCTTTAACAGGCTCGGGCATATTGGTGTATATTGAAGTACAATGGATTGCAATGGCCTCATAAGGGGTGTGCTGATCCAAAAAGATGCACCTGTTCCTTGCTATCCAGATGCCCCATGCTATGATAAGAGGCAGATTTCGCAAGTTCCCTTCCAGGTAAAGTTGCCACCATTCCCCTTCCCATACTACATTCTTTTGAATCAGCATCCCAACCTCCAACCACACATTTTTAACAATAGGGCAATCTATAAATAGGTGCCTTATTGTTTCTAATTCAATTTTACATAGAGGGCATCTCCCAAGTCCAGACTTGTATCTGGCTTGTAGAATGTCCCATGTTGGTACCTTCCGCTTAAGCATGCACCAGAAGAAAAGTCTAGATTTGCAGGACTTTTTAGCTTCCACAAGTGTTTGGCCCACAATTTGGATTCCCTCATCCTTTCTTCGACATAAGGAACTTGTATCCATATTTTAGAGAATAGGATCCGAAGTCTGCATGAGCCCACACCAACTGATCTGGTCTCTCTCTCAGCCTCACATTTGATTTGGACAACTCTTGGATAAAAACATTCCATTCTTCCCACCACTGAGGCATCAACTACAAATCCCTCCCTCCTAGCCAAGCTTGTCCCCAAATAGTGGAGTGACCTTGTTTCTTGATCTGATTGAGGAAGTGAAGACCTTTAGAGTCAAGTTGCATAATGAGGTTGGGGGATAGTGCAAAGTTTTCATTACAGCCTACCCACGGGTCCTTCCCTATCCGGATGTTCTCCCCATTCCCTACCTACCAGGACAAACCTTGCTCGATGATCTTGAAAGCATCTATGGTAGCCTTCCAAACAACTGATACATTCCCTTTTTTCTTATTTGGACTTCTTATCCAATCTTCTAATGGGATAGGGTCTATATATTTCCTCTTGACCACCATCGTCCATAGGCTCTCCATCTTAATAATCCTCCATCCTGATTTTGTTGGTAATGAAGGCCCGAAAGTTGTGAGGTCTTTAATTCCCCAGCCTCCCCATTCCTTTGGCCTTGCCACCTTCTCCCATGTTACCCAAGGGAGGACTGATTCCTCCTTAGACCCTGCCCATAGAAATCTGCTGCAAATCCTTCTTATTTTTTCCAGAATGCCTTTTAGAACCTATGTCAAAGCTGCCCAATATACAGGAATTTCTAGAATGACAGATTTGATAAGGGTCAACCTTCCCGCCCTTGAAAGCCACTTTAAACTCCAATGTGTAATTATGGCTTCTATTTTTGCTATTAGCCAGTACCAGTCCTGTTTTCTATAGGCATTCGGTTTCAGTCATAAACCCAAATATTTAAATGGATCATCAAATTTATGTACTTCAAAAGGCAAAACTTCTGAAATTTGGATTATTTCTTGCCTATTAAAACCTTCTAGAATCAGCTGAGATTTCCTTTGGTTCACTTGCATTCCTGTGGCCTTCATAAACAAGTCTAATATCCTCTTGAATTCCTTTATTTCATTGATATTTCTGTTACTGAAGAGCAATATGTCATCTGCAAATAATAGATGAGATATAAACAAGTTTATCGCCACTTCCAAACCTCTTATAACTCCATCCCTTTTTGCCTTCTACACTAATTGGCTTAGTCCTTCAGCAACCAGAAGGAAGAGCAGAGGCGAAAGGGGCATCCTTGTCTCAGTTCCCTTTGCCCTTTGAAAAAATAAGAAGCAATTCCATTTATCATTACCACGAAACTAACACTTGTTATACATCCCATGATCCAGTTAATGAACTCAACTTTGAATCCCAGATGTGTCAGTAACATTCGGATATAGATCCAACTTACTCTATCATAGGCTTTCGAAAGGTCAATTTTCACGAGTGCTCCTTTCCCCTTCTTCTGTTTGACACAATGAATTGTTTCCTGAGCAACCCCAATAGCTTCGTGGATCTGTCTGCCATCTAGGAACCCAAACTGTTCTTTTGATATGCATCTGGACAAGATGGGTTTTATCCGGACCACTATCACTTTTGCAATAATTTTGTAAATGCAATTACATAAAGAGATTGGACGAAAGTCTTCAAAAAAGCCCGGGTCTTCTTTTTTTGGAATTAGGGCTATGAATGTTGAATTAAAAGGGGGATAGATAGCACCTTTCCTCCTTGATTCTTCGACCACATCCGTCACTTCTTGTCCAATTTGCTTGAAGAAATGTTGGAATAGTTCAATTGTCCACCCGTCTAGACCTGGGCTCTTGTCCTTTGCCATTGATTTGATGACGCTTTCTAGTTCCTTCTTCGTGACTTCTCCCATCAGATCCACAGCTTCTTCCTCATCCACATAACGAGGGAAACTTTGGGCTATCTTGATAACCTCCGCCAACGAAGCTTCCACTTGTCCTGTGAAAAGCTTTTGGAAATGACTTCTCCCCATTTGTGATAGGGTTTCAAAAGAATTTGCTTCTCTGCCTTCGTCATCCTTCAGTTTCCAGATAATGTTTGAATTCTTCCTTCCTCGTGCATAATTATGGAAGAATTTAGTGTTTTGATCTCCTGCCTTCAGCCAAATGGCTCTACTTTTCAGTCTCCATTCTTCCTCTCTTGCTAGAAGGATTTTACTCCGTTGGCCTTCCAGTAACAAAATTCTATCCTTTTTCTCCTAGGTTTCATAGGATTTAAGACTTTCCAAGTCTTAGAGTTCCAAACCAACTTTGCTTAAATCTTCATCCTGTTTTTGTTTCTTAGTCTTCGACCACTACACCGTTGCTTTTTACAGCCGCTTGAGGTTTTCCATGAACAAGAATCCTTTTTCTCCTGGATCACTGATTCTTGTTGGTCTCCAGGTTTCTTTGAAAATCTTGTTAAAAGATTCCTGCTCGAGCCATGAAGGATTGAATTTAAAAGGGGTTGTCAGCTTTTTAGGAGGCGTGGAGAGCTCAAGGAGTATTGGAAAGTGATCCGAGTTCCCTACCTCTCCTACCCATTGGCGGAAAGCTGGAATCTTTGATGCGACCTCTTCACACAGTAGGAAACGATCCAATATTTTTGCTATTCTGGATTCCCCTATTCTTCGGTTCCTCCAAGTGGGCCTTACTTTCAACAAGTTGATATCCATCAAATTGTGTGAGCTAAGCATATTGTAGAAAAAGTCTGGTAAAGAGTCTTCTCTAGCTGATGGGCCCCAAATTTCAGTTGTTCCAATTGAGAAATTGAGATCTCCACCTACTACCAGAATTGGATTCCTCATCACATATTTGGAAAGTAAAGAATTCCATAATAAATCTCTCCCATGACACGATCCATAAATATTGACTATCAACAGGGGGAAACCTAGCTCTGAGGATAGAACTTCCATCCCCATTGCATGATCCATCTCCCAAGAATTTCTTAGTTTAAATTTCCCTTCCCTAAAACCCATGGTTAGACCTCCAGAATGTCCTATGGAATCCATTGCCTGAAAATTCCACCCTGGGAGAAGAGTTGATAACAATTTTGTGACTTCTTCACCCCTGCCCAAAGTTTCCTGCAGAAGAAGGATATCCGGATTGTACCATTGGGTAACCTCTTTAAGAGCCAATTTTTTAGGTTTACTAGCTAAACCCCTACAGTTCCAGGAGAGAATGATCATTTATCAACCTCCACACAGGGCTTCACTACTCTAAGCACCCCAGAAATTGACATTTGTTTCCCATCAGCTATATCTATCTTAGCTCGAACCTGAGTTTTTGATAAATTTGTTTTCCTACCTCTCACTTTTATCTCATTACTCAGAGAAAGGTCCATTCCCAAGCCCCCCACAGCCTGCCAAGGTGGCGGTTTTCTCTCACGAGATCAAAGGTTATAAGGGTTTAATCCAGGGAGAGGGCCTTCCTTCACTCCCTCCTCTTCGCCTAGAGCCAACTCACGGTTCAGGTCTAGCTTGGGTATAGAAGTTCTGATACTATCCACATGTGTATAATCAGAACCAGACATAGGAAAAGTAATATTTTGAGCACAATAATTATAACTAACATCTTTTAAAGATAAAGACGGAGAATGAGAGGGAGTGCTTGAGTCCAGTCTCATACCCTTTGAGTCTTCTGTGCAGGGAGCTGCTTGTGCTTCTGTGGTAGCCTGGTCTTGCTCCTCTTGTTTTTGTGACATTGCTGGGGGGAGATCAGGTAAGGGGTCCTCCTGCAGGTTTGCTTCCTTAGTTTTATCCTCCTGAGGCCTATCAATTTCCATATGGTTCGTCCCTAGATCCTTCTTTGTTTGCTGAATCCTTTACTCCTCCATCCCAGTCGCTTCAGCCTCGGCGTTCCTCTGTTTCCTCCTTCACCTATACCCCAGAGGATAGTCTTTTGCCAGGTGTCCATAAACATGACACATGTGGCAGCGAAAGGGTAGATGTTCGTAATCTAGAGGTTGAACATAGTTGAGATCTTTGTACTGAATCTTAATATCTTCCGCTAATCCTTCCCGTGGGTTCAGTCTTACTAGTATCCGAGCCATGGCCTTGTCCTTCGTCTGAATGAAAGACATGTTTGTTTCCAAGTATGTGCCAATATGGTTTCCAATTGATTTAAAGACTGATTCCACCCACAAGAATGGTGGTAGCCCAGGCACTCGTACCCAAATAGGTATATCTTCCACCTTTTCTCTCTGTGCATCGAACAGAGGATTCCAACGTTTAAACAGTACTAGGTGGTTACCAAAGGCCCGATTTCTTTCCAAGACCTAGTCCATCGCCTCTTTCTTCTCAAACTTCACCATAAACCATCCTTTTGCCAAAGATGTTACCTGAAATCCATTATCAGGTGCCGATTACCATTGCTGCATGGCCCAATTCTGTATAAACTAGGCTGAGTGTTTCTTCCCCCTTGCCCTTCCCACTAGGGTAAGCTCTGCCACTTCGATGGCTTCATCAATCTGTACATCCATACCCAGTACCAGGTTTGCAGCGCTCTCTTTCTTCTTAATTGTTTTCTGCTTTTTCCTCTTTTCCCCCGTCTTCCTCTTGGATGGCCCTTCCTCCCTGTTATGTGCAGCGGTTGCAACATTTGCTCGACCCTCCTGCGGAATACCTGTAGTCTTCGCTATGACGATGTTAGGGTTCCCTCCTTCCTCCCTTACTACTGTTGACCTGCTTCCAAACCCTGCCTCTAGGCCTTCCGAAACCCCAAATCCTCCTTCCTTCCCCTTATGACCAGATCCTCTTCCAGAGTCTGTGTCTTCCTTCCTTAGGACCGAACCCCTTCCAAGCCCTAATTCATCCTTCCAAGATACTGTCCTGGGTTTCCTTGGACCCTGTAGATCTTGTTCCTTTCCTGAAACCAGTGGCTGATCCACCTCTGCATGCCCTAAAACTGCCTTTGGCCCAAGATCTGGCCTTCTTCCCTCCGATTTCCTTAACCCACAACTGAAAACTATACCCTCGAGCCCCCCGGAGAAAAATTGATTAAGCGAGAGAGAGATCTCTGTACTTACTTGAGGGTTTGGCGAAACTTCCGCTTTCTTAACCACTGCCGACTGGAATTTTGTCTCCTAGAACGGAGAAACCGTTGAAACCCCCTGGTCGCTCAATAAGGCTAGCCCTAAGCTCTCCTCCAGCAATCCTAACGATTTCTTTTGGTTCTAGGTCACCTTCGAGCCTTATTTTTCTTTCCCAGTGCGTCCAGCTGGCCGAATATATTTTTCAATGTTTTGTTCAGATACCTCCAACCCCCAAACCGACAAAATGTCTCTAGGTCTGGGATCAAGATCTACGGCATCGCTGGGTTTGACCATTTTTTAATAGTTTTACTGCTGGTAACTGTTGGAAACCCCAAGGGAGAAACAATTTGTTCCAATTTTCCTTCGTTGAAATGCTTGTAGTCACGAGCTGCTCGGGGAAAGTGACAAAGTAAAACTAACAGGTTCCTAAAACTCGTGATGCTTCCAGCTGCCATTTTCTGAGGGAAACCATCGAGTGGTCCACGTTCCCAGAAACTCCGTCTACGGGCCCTCCAGCTATCCTTGCCCGTTCTTAGCTCCTGCCACCTACATCCCTATTCCTTCCTTGGTTTGTCTGTCGTACGCCTGCTTGTCTTGATCTTAGACCCTTTGTCCTCCACCTGCAGAGCCCTAGGCCCTCGACCCTGAAACCCTAGCTCCCAACCCTAGCTCCATCCCCCTCTTTTTTACCAATTGTCATACATAATCTTACTGCTATCGTAAAAGGTTAATAATTGTTCATTAATTGGAATGCAAGTTCAATTTATATAATAATATTAAAAATAATAAATTTTAATAATATTATTTGATAGGGGTTGACCCATCCAATATAAATTTGGTTGAAAATTAGTTGTTATGTAATAATTGAATATATTAATTTCAAGATTATAAATTAGTTATCAATTCTGTAATGATATTATCTAAAATAATTAATTATAATATTATTAGTTAGGGGTGACTTATTCAAAATATATTTGTTTGAAAAATTCTCTCTTAGGAATAAAATCCTTTATCTCATTATATTTTAGTAATATTTTATTAATATTATCAAGATACCTCTAATAAGACTAATTATCAATATAGAACAATAGAGGTGACCATTATAAGATAGAGGATAACTTATCCTCATTGAATAGGAGGAGAGCAACTAAAACGGTAAAGGGTTACCATACAAAACAAAGAAAGCAAATAAATTAAGGACGGTTAAACATCAGAAGCTAAAGAAAATAAAAAAGGGAACTAGGGATAAAATAAGAAAAATAAAAAGAAAAAGTCGAGGAAAGGGAGGAGGAGTTATGAAGAGAGAGCCAGAATCCAGCTTTTACTTAATTTCCAGCCATCATCCTAAGTAAAAATTGGATTTTGACTATCTCTTCACAACTCCTCCTCCCTTTCCTCACCTTTTTCTTTTGCAGTAGTCTATAACGCGACTTTTTGAAAGTTTTTCTGGCGGATTTTTCCGGTCAAAATCCGGTAGCAATTCACTGGAATCCCATGTTTGATAGCTAGTTTCTGCACAATCAATGGCTCCCAGGGGTTTTTCAGGGCGCTGAATCCAAATATGCAGTTAAAAAACCATTTGAACCGCTAAAAATCAAGATTTAACTTCATTTCTTCTGCCGGATTCCGTCACCGGAATCTCCAAAAAGTCGCATTATAGACAACTCCTTTTCTTTTTATTTTTCTTATTTTATCCCTCATTCCCTTTTTTATTTTCTTTAGCTTCGGATGTTTAACCGTCCTTAATTTATTTGCTTTCTGTTTTTTGTATGGTAAACCTTTATTGTTTTCTTTGCTTCCTCTTATTCAATGAGGATAAGGTTTCCTCTATCTTATAATGGTCACCTCTATTGTTCTATATTGATAATTAGTCCTATTAGAAGTATGGATAGTATTAATAAAATATTACTAAAATATAATGAGATAAAGGATTTTATTCCTAATAAAGAATTTTCAAACAAATATATTTTGAATAAGTCACCCCTAACTAATAATATTATTAATTAATTATTTAGATAAATATATTATAGAAATTGACAACTAATTTATATAATATTGAAATGAAATATCAATTATTACATACAGTGAATTTTCAACCATTGTATATTGAATAGGTCAACCCTATCAAATAATATTAGGTAAATTAATTATTCTAGATAATATACTATAAAAATATTTTATTTATTACATAACAATATTTAATAATAACATTATATAATTATTTATTCCAGATAATATTATATATAAAATATTTATTTATTACAAACAATATTTAATTATTACATAACAACTAGTTTCTAGCTAAATATTAAATACTTTAACAAATGTCTACTTATCACGTATTCTTAAATAATTTTTTCTTACCTTAGTAATGATTTCACCAACGACTAATTTTAAACAGCTAACCCTAAATAATGATGCATCCCTATTATTTATTCTCTCAGATCGATTGATTTCTCACCTTGTCCTGAGGATGAACCACATTAGTTGGTTCGAAACGTCGACCCAATCCTATCGATGTGATTAAATCCGAAAGATTAATTTCTACATTATGGATCACAAAAGTCTTAGATCTAAGATTTTTCACAGTTAACCTTGTAAAGATTATTCCTTTCATAGGAAAACCTCGATATCCATTTTTGTCCCATGTAATCAAGCACCTCGCCCTCAAAATGAAATTTGTTTATTCATTTAGATTGCTCATAGTTATATACATGTGGGAGTGGCTCTTGGGTTTCATCTCCCGATGGCTCTTCCTTTTACATTATTTACTATTTACACTATTTACAATTGTTCACCCAATCCCCGCGATTAGGTGTCAACATCCCCCCCCTCCCATTCTGAAGGGATGTTGGTGAGTCCAAGCATCGTTATGAATCTTTCAAGCTTTTCTCTTCCAAGTGCTTTGGTGGAGATGTCTTCTATTTACTCATTAGTGGAACAATGGCGTAGATGGATTGTCTTGGCCTCAACATGATATCGAATCAGATGGTATTTTGTATTGATGTGCTTCGTTCGATCATGGAACTTTGGGTTCTTGGCCAACTTTATTGCAGAGGTGTTGTCAATCATGAGTGGAGTCAAATGTACTTGTTTTACCTGGAAATCTTCCAATATTTTCTTGAGTTGCACAATTTCTTTTGTTGCCTCAACTACTGCCACATATTCTGCCTCTGTTGTGGACTCCGTTGGAACTAATTGTTTGTGTGATCTCCAGGAAACAACTCCTAATCCAAGACTCATAGCATAACCAGAAGTGGATACCCCAGTTTATTTGTCTCCATCAAAATTTGAACCACAGTATCCAATCAAGCTAAAGTCATCAACCTATGTATACTTGAGTCCAAAGCATTGAATTCCCTTCAAGTACTTTAGACTCTTTTTGCAGTGGACCAATGTCCCTCACAAGGCTTTTTCATAAACTTGGAGAGGATTCCAACAGCAAACGAAATGTCTGGTCTGGTAGTACAGGTAGTTGAGACTTCCTACAAGTTGTTTATACTTTGTTGCATCCTCAAATTCTTTTCCTTCAATGGATCTAAGCTTTAAGTTTTGTTCCATTGGAGTAGTTAGAGGATTGCATTCAGCAATGCCAAACCTGTTCAATAGATCTCCAATGTACTTCTTTCGAGAAAGAAATATAGACTTCGGATGTTGAGTTACTTCAATACCAAGATAATAAAGAACATAGCCCAAATCAGTCATTTCAAAACCTTTCTTCAATTCCTTCTTTATGGATGCAATGTAGCTCTCATTGTTCCCTGTCATCAAAAGATCATCTACATATACCATAAGATATACAATTATTCTGCCAACTTTATTGACAAACAAAGTTGCATCATCAAGATCATAATGTTTGAAATTGAGTTTTAGAAGATGCTCAGTTATTTTTTCATAACAGGCTCGCAGTGCTTACTTAAGGCCACACAAGGATTTCATAAGTTTGCATACTTTATGTTCATTTCCTTTCACAACAAATCCTTCAGGCTGGGACATAAAGACATTCTCTTTTAAATCTCCATTCAAGAATGCAGTTTTACATCCATTTGATGGACTTTCCAACATCCTAATCTGCTATGGCAAAGAGTGTCAGGATGGTAGCCCATTTTGTTGTGGGTGCAAAAGTTTCCTCATAATCGACCCCTTTCTTTTGTGCAAAACCTTTTGTCACAAGCCTGGCTTTGTGCTTGTCAAGTGAGCCATCAGCTTTATACTTGTTATTGTAGACCCACTTGCAACCAATTGGTTTGGTTCCCAATGGAGGATCACCTAGCTTCCAAGTGCCATTCTTTATCAAGGCATCATACTCCTTTTGCATCGCTTCTTTCCGTTCATCATGAGAAGCGACTTCTTTGAAGGAAGTTGGTTCAAAATCTGCAAACAAATTCAATTCACAATCATAAGAAACATCCATATCAACAGGTGAATCAAAGTCGTCTACATCACCTCCATTTTGCCTGGTTGAATTTCTTGTTCATGTCTTATCAACCTCATCAGAGCGAACACTTTCAAGTGTCTTTGTCAGCCACTTTGGGGGACCTTTCTGAGATGGTCCAAGCTGCTTAGTTGATTGAGTTGGGACTGAATCAAGATTGAGTCTCCCAATTATGTCAATCACATCACTCAAAGTATCATTAGTGGTTGGAGTTTCATGTGGGGGAGAGAGTGCTTCAGAAGAAGATTCCACAGGTTGATCCATTAAAGGAATCCCCCCTTCAATATGTGGAATCTGATTATCAAATTCTTGAAATGAGTTTGCATTTGCGAATCTATCCAAGCAACCAAGTTGCCGCTCAACAACATTGTTAGCTTTGGAATATTCAAGAAAGATTACATCTTTAGATACAACAAACTTTTTATTATCTTCATCATAGAGGCGGTATGCTTTGGAGGTGTTTGAATACCCCAAGAAGATACACTTACGACTCCTTGCACCAAGTTTGTTTCTATGTACATTTGGTATCAAGGCATAACAGGTGGAACCAAAGACCCTGAGATGCTTTACCGAAGGAATGTGCCCATACCAAATTTCATAAGGAGTCTTGTTTCTAATAGGATTAGATGTACATATATTATTTACATATACAACACATAGAATTGCATCAACCCAAACCATCTATTTTACATTCTTGAAAACATCATGGAGCACACCATATTTAAGATTGTGCTATTCATTCTTTCAGCTACCCCGTTCTGTTGGGGATTAGAAGGCACAGCTCATTAATGTTTGATCCCATGTTGGCGAAGATAGTTTTCAAATTCATTTGAAGTGTATTTTTTCCATTATCAGTGCAAATAGAGCCAATATGAGATTGTGCATCATTTTCAATCCATGTATGAAAGTTCTTGAATGTTTGAAAATAATCAGATTTGTTCTTCAATAAATAAACCAACATCTGGCTCGCTAGGAATAACTATGTCTTCAACAACAAAAAGCCTACCACTGTCAGTATCCTAGCTAAAACAATAGCCATCATCTCTGAAACAATAAGCACAAACCTCATCGCCCTCCCAGATCAATCAAGTTGGCAGCAAGCAGAGATCGATTGGTACAATAAATTCAGCCTCAGTTACACCAACATTCAACATTCACAAATAAAAGCATACAAGAAAAGGATACACTGGAAACTCAGAGGATCCAAGGAAGAGGTCAATCAGTGGATATCAGATCAAAAGCGTCCCACTCTGCATTTCGATGGTGCTTCCAAGAATAACCCAGGGAAAGCTGGAGCAGGGGGCATCATAAAAAATCATAGAGGAAAAACTATTGTAAGCTACGAATGGGGATTGGGGAAAGCCTCTAACAACGTAGCTGAAGCGTACAACCTCCTTCTTGGCACCTCCATTTTGAATAGGCTGGGAATCAGAAATCCAATCATCTTGGGGGACTCAGCCATCATTATAGAAGCCTTGGTCTCGGGATCAGACTTCAACAAAGTAGCTCTCAACAACATAAAGCTCAGGACTCAGGACAACCTCAGAAATTTGGGAGACACGACGTTCAAGCATGTTTTAAGGGACAACAACACTGAAGCGGATTTTTTCGCCTCCAAGGCCGTCAGCAGGAAGAGTGGAAAAATCAGAGAGAATGAACGCATCTATGTCAAAGCAATTCCTTAGCAGCTTAAGTGGTCCGACAAATCCTCTGAACAACATCTTCAGTACGCCTCCGAATCCAAGCCACTCCAGCTATCATGCTTATCTAGATCTTTTATGCCTCAATCTAGATAATCTGATTTCAACCCGCTCCCTCGAGATCCGTGTGTCTTCTTCCTCTCAGTTGACTGACTGGCTCGCTCTTGAGACCCGATCCCGCCTGGCTCCTCATGATCCCATCTCTGGGAATTCCGATACACATCCCTTCCCAATCCTCTCTGACTGCAACAAGAATATTACATATGATCTCGAGCCTGTCCAAATTCATGAACTCCTCCAGTACCTCCTGCTCGTCCAGCCCACTCGGTCGCTCTATAAACTTTCCCCTCCCCTCTCTCTTCTGCAGCAAAGGGAAGATCCAGAGATCGACTCCCAGCCTAAGGAGTTTGGCAGCAACAGCGGTTGATTCCAGCCCACCTCTTCAGCGCGATCCTCTTTTTCTCCACTCCCTCGGATCCAGAAGACCGGCATTAAGCGAGGTAGCCCCTTGAGCAACACTGAAGCGCGCTTCCCCTCGAAAGAACTCAGGTATAACTCTCGTGATTTACAGGCTCACTTGTTGCTGACCCTCTGTTTCTTCTTGGCTGTGCTCTCCTCCTCAGTCATGGCGGAGCCCTCAGAGAACAGAATGCAGAGCAAGAATCAGGATGGCAGAGACCCAACTAAGAACCCACTGGATCGTGTGCTCGGCAACAACACTTGCACGCTCTGCAAACAACACTGCTTCATGATAGCCAGGTTCATCAAGCATTTCAACGAGCTCAAAGAATACTTTCAGGCTGATAGCCGATCCAAGAGAAAAAAACTGGAAAAACAAAGAGCTGAAATAGAGAGTTTAAAAGAAAATGTAACCACATGGAAGAGGCCATATCCCACATTAAAAACATCACTCAGAGCATGCAAGCTGAGGCATCAACCAAAGCAAGCATCAAGAAGGAACCTCATATGGAAGACTCTGTCAACCAGTTTTGGTAATCAATCATATGGCCAGTAAATTTTGCTTACTCGCAGGTCTCTTTGTAAGGCAATATAGCGGTTTTTTATTTCAGTATATCAGTTTTAAGTTTACTCTCAAGAAGTCAGGGTCTGCGCACCCATTTTGGACTTCTCTTCTTCTCTCTCCACTCCTTGTAACAGCTCTTGCTATTAGCAGTTTTTTATAATAGAAAAATATCCGATCATGTTAAAAAAATAAATAAACCAACACATTCTGGTGTAGTCATCAATAAATGTCATCATATATTTATTTCCATTTGCAAAATGAACAAGCATTGGACCACATAAATCTGAATGACTGAGTTCAAGTTTTCTATGTGCTCTGAAATGTGAATCATGAAAAGACAGTTTGCTATGCTTTTCTAGAATGCAAGCATCACATTGTGTAAGTTTCCTAGGAATTGTAGGCAAACCACTAACACCATTTTTCTTCAACAAGCCGAGGTTGTCATAGTTCAAGTGTCCAAATCTAGCATGCCATAATAAACTTGCTAGAAATGTACCTTCATCATAATGAGAATTGTATGAGAAATTTTATGCACGAGCAGAGGTACCTTGCAGCTTGAGAAGCCTTTCTTCTTCTATCCCCGTCATGACAAGTGAGTGATCTAATGCTTTTCTCACCTCAACCTTGCCATCAAACATATGAATGGAGTGTCCTTACTAGCGGATGTGAACCAAGGACATCAAGTTTCTCCTCAGATGTGGGAGATATAAAACATCGTGCATAAGAAAGTTTGGAAGACCAGGGAATTTAAGCCTGATTGTGCCAAGCCCTGACGGTGTTATATACCTAGGGGGGATAATATGGGGTACAAAGGGAGGTACCCAAGGTAATAATGTAATAATGGGATGGGCCATAGTAATAAATAAGGTGGTTAACCCATATCATGTAAGGGACCACAAGTAGTTAATAATAATGTAATGGGCCCATGGTATTAGTCAATGGTATGAGGGAACCATGGCAATGATCCATGGTATTGTATGTATGAGGCCTATATAGAGGCCAGAGACTCCACATGGAGGGAGGTCAAGGAATAAGTCAAGGAATTGTGTGAAGTAATATTGTATGAACATGCATATGGCTTGTGGAGTGTTCTCCTTCCTTAAGGAGTGAATGTATGGTGTTGCCCTACCTTAAGGGTTGAACAATAAAAAGAATCGTTTCTATCTATATTCAGATATTGTTATTCTTGGGTTTATTTCTATTTATCATATATTTTTGGGTTAGATCTATAACAGATGGCTTGAGTTTTCATTTGTTTGCAAAGTATACTTCTCCATCAACATTGCCAGTAAATTCTTCTAAAAATCTCTTCTAAAAGTCACGTGGCAAGTTGCTCTTGAATCAAGCAACCAATCATTTTTCCAAGAAGCAAGTGAAGCATTAAATAAGTCTTCATTTACTCTAATATTACAATGTGCCACAACAAAGTGAGCGGATTCAGGTGCTTTACCTTTCTATTTGTCATTAGTTTTACTTTTGGGTTGATTTCTTTCCTACTCAATTTTTTCCCAAGGCAACGTGCATGTGGATGCATCATGTGATCCATCTTTATTGCAATGTATGCAATGCAAATCTGATTTTTCTCCTTGAGAGTGTATGCCCCCCCTGCCTCTGAAATTTCTTCATCCTCTTCCTCTTCGACCACCTCTTCCTCTCGAAGAATCTTGAGCAAGATTTTTCTCTTTATGTGCAAGACACACAACCTCTTTAGAAGAATGAGGAGTCGTATTCTTCCCAAAAGCTTTGTCTCTTTCAACAAATTTATTCACAATGGAGTCAAAGGTAATTTCTTTGAGGTTTCCACTTGCTTGCAATGACTTGAGATAATTTGAGTAAGTGGGATAAAGTGCCTTGACAAAAGTTATATGAGGAATGTCCAGTTCATTAGTGACTTTGATATCATGCATAATAGATTTTACTTCTGATGCAAGAGCAAGAGGATCATCATTTTGTAATTCAAGGTTGAACACTTTAATCATGAGTTGAACAACTTCAAGTGCAGAGTGTGAGTCATAGAGTTCCTTCAGATTTTGTAAGGCTTCGAAAGCATTTGAAAATGACGAAATATGGCGACTCGCCTCTTCATTTACTGATGCTGCAATCAAGGCATAAGCCTTGTTGTTTTTATTTGCCCAAATGGAAAATTCCTTCTCAAAGGTAGGCTTTTCCTGGCTCTTTGTCTCCTTCACCAACACACACTCCTTTCCACAACTCATTAAAAATGAGAGTGTGTTTGATTTTCTGTGACCATTCTAGATAGTTCTCCTTCCTAGTGAGAACCACTCCCACAATAGATATCAATGAATGCATTTTAAAATCTGTATTGTGCGAAAAATACTTCTGCTGCAAAATTTTACTCCTAATGGTAAAAAAAATATGATTCTCATATACGAAAACAAAGGTATTATGTGAGAGAGGTTTATATGGGGAGAGGGTTAAATGAGGGAGGCCCCAGGGTTATGACTATCGGGAGATTTTATAAACAATGATAAGATATATGGTATGCGGGCATATGGCACGAAGACTTTATATATTAAGAACATTTGTTATATATGGAGTTCAAATACCACAACAGATTCAAAATATATACATTGGTTCAGACTTGTTTTGAATGTAATAAGATATAAGGAGTCGGGCATATGAAATAAGGTATGGAATATATGCAATAGTAATATGACAAAAAAACCGCACATCGCATATGACACAGAGTTGAAGAACTGACTACACCTCCTCTCCCAGTTCTTTCTTCAACACAGAATATGACTACAACATAGCAACAACTATCAAGCCATTCCAATACATAGCAACAACAATCGGACATTTCAATGCATAACAGACCCATGCAATTGGACAGGAATGAACATAGTTCATCAAATGATGTTTCCACAAGACTTAAATGCTCAACACAAGCTCCATCTTATGTACTACAACCAATAACAACTATTTTGAAATCTCTTCAAAAATCGACACCAAAGAAACTTCATGGTCTTCAATGCAACACTCAGAGGAGTAACATAGCTTTTAGCACTCGGGTTTGCAGGGTACTGGAAATAATTTAATGGGTAGCACGCGGAGGGGGGAGAATTAGTCTTGGAGAGGCAGTGTTTGAAGTTTGGAGATGGATAATTACGAAAACCGCAACATGCTGAGGGAGGATAATTAGTCTTGGAGAGGAGTGTTGGAGGAGAGGTAGTGTTTGAAGTTTGGAGATGGGTAATTACCAAAACCGTGGGTGGGGAGTGATACCTCAACTGCGCCTGTGGAATAGTTGCCTCACATAACTTGTTGAACGTCTATAGCAATTGCTAGAGAGGGGAAAACCTGCAGAACGATTATCAAATTCTTAATAGAGTAACGCTTATGGAGTGGTTGCAAGAGGTCATTTTTGCAAAATACGCGGAACATAGGCAGAATAGGCAGAAGGGAATTACAAAGTAGAGAGGGAAGCCAAAAATGGCAGTGGCTCTAATACCATGTCAGGCCAGGAGTAACTCCTCAAAATGAAATTTGTCTATTCATTTCGATTGTTCATAGTTATATACATGTGGGAGTGACTCTTGGGTTTCATCTCCCGATGGATCTTCCTTTTCCATTATATATTATTTACACTATTTACAATTGTTCACCCAATCCCCATGATTAGGTGTCAACAGTTGTACAACAACAATATACTCAATATGAGCTCAAGATGTCATTTGCGAGAATCGAACCTAGATGGTGATAATAATAATCATTCCTCCCAACCACCCAACTTAAATCCAATTAATGACCCTCAAAATCCTTTGCAAGTGCATGAATGTTATTTAGGTAAGCATATTATGGGAATGAATTCATCAAGTATGAGAAATTAGCTAAGGGAACCCATGAATCTACATTTTGGTTGTGTAATCATTCTTCTATTTAGAAGAGATAAAAGTAGTGTTTTCCTATCAATTTTGTTAACATAATGCCAAGGGCATTAGATTTCATCATTTTGTGTACGACATGAGTAATATGAGTTGGGTTTTGGTGTATATATATAACCATGTTTTATGAAAAGTACTTTTTAGAGACTTGTCAATCATAGATTTGCATGTAGATTCATGTGTAAGGAAGAAGAGAGAACAAAACAAATTTGGGGCTTTTCATTTTCATTGCAATGGTTGTCTTAGACAAAGATCCCTCATACTTTCCATCTCAAATCGTCAGGCTCTCAAATATATGTCTCGAAATGAGAGGACCAATGCTTAAACAAACAACAAGGAAAAGATCAAACAAAACAATAAAGTGAAGACCAAGTAAAACTTTGACCTATGAACACCAAATGTTGTATTTCCATTTTTTTGTTTGTAAAGATCAACACATTTTTTGCATGTTGGTGGGGCTCAATTTTTCTAAAGAATTCTAAATTCAAAATAACTGTTGAAAATGGAAACAAGAAATGCTATAAATAACATTTTAGGTACCAGTGTTGGACATAGCAACAAGGAATGAAAAAATAGAAATGCTAAAAATAGCATTGCTATAAATAGTATTTTGGGATAGATTCCAATTTTAGTTAGTCCCTGAACTAAAATTGAGAATTAAAATTCGAATTTGATCTTAGCAGTTGTTTGTAAAATAACTAATTAATTAATCTCAAGTTAATTAGTTGTATAAAATCAAACATGAAGTCTATGTGAAGACATGCAATAGTTTCTCCTTTGATTGAGGAAGTTATCCCTGGATTAAAGGAGATTAGGATGACTTGTACTTTGAGTTGTAATTAATTAGCTCAATTAATTGAGTTAAGTCCAGTTAGATTAGTTCAAATAGTTTGTTGAACTGATTGTGAGTTCAGTTAGCTAATGCATGCATGCATGTAACTGTTGCACTTCAAATAACTAAATGTTCTCTCATAAATAACTCATGCATGTCAGTTCAATCAGAGACCCAGTTGAGATCAGAGGAAGGGACAGTGTACTATCAGTTGAAGGATTTTTCCTATATAGGAAACTCATCCATGCAAAAGGAATTATCTCCTTCAAGATTACGCAACTACTTCTGAGTTTAGTGAGCAGTGTGAGAGGTAAATTCACACAGGTGGTAGCATTGGACCCCAGGAGAAACTGCGCAAGGAAATAGGAGGCTTGGAGGGCAGAGGAGAAGGCTTGTGAGAAGACTTTGACTGTCTATGAGCAACAGTTGGATTGTACTGAGAACAAGATAGCTTGTGAGTTGATTCTTTGTGTAATCTGAACATTATTCCACTTGTATGATAATACGAGATCAGGGTTTTTAGCTGAGCTTTCCCCAGAGTATTCTTCTGTGTGTTCATGTGTGATTGCTTTCTCATTCTCAGTTATATGTGTTCTATTTGATCTTGCCCAAAATTGATTAAGCTTCTGCAAGTTTGTTGTAGAAGTAGATCTTGTATTTTGCTTTAGCATATTGCATTATCAGGTGATCTACAGTGGGAATTTCTACATGGTATTAAAGCAAAGGTGATCAAAGTGAAGAACAATATACAAAGAAGGGGGGAGTTCGAAGTTTCAAGTTCCTGATTATAGAAATCAAGTTCTTATCACATCTCAATTTCACTAATGGTGTTCAGCGGTTTAAGACCCGAATATGCCCTTGATGGCAGATCGAATTATATAACCTGGAAGGATCGCATGGAAGCAGTATTAGAGGACAACGGTCTAAAGGACTTCATTGATTAAGAAGTCCCCAAGCCAGCAGCAACTAATTCTATACAATTGGCGGAATGGAAGAAATGTGTGGCTAGAGCAAGGAGAATCCTCCTGAAGGGAGTTCGAGACCACATTGTCTCGAGCCTCCATGGGAAGTAGAGACCGTTTTCAATGTGGAAAACATTGAAAGATCTATATCAGAACAATAGCGATCAGAGGAAGATGGTGCTGAAAGACAAGCTTCGGAAAAATCAAGTGTGAAAAGGGCGACACGATCTCTACATATCTAAACAAGCTCACCACCTGTAGGGATGAGCTGGAAAGTGTAGGGATCATGACAGCGATGATGACACCGTAAGTCTGCTCTCCTCGGTCTTCCTAAAGTAGCAGCTTACCAAGACTCAAGTAAATGGAAGAGAGAAAACTACCAGATTGGGAATGATTTGGTCGGATCTGATGCGAGGAAAAAGAGAAGCACCATAGATGGTTCTTCATCCAAGGAGGATGAAGAAAATTGGTGCCTTAGCGAGTAAGGCAAAGAAAGGGAAGGAGAAGGATTCTCATCCCAAATCGAGTTCTTCCTATGGTGGGAAGAAGTTTGACAAATCGAAAGTGCGATGCTTTCATTGTCATGAGGTGGGCCATGATTTGATAATGAGATCTAAGACAATTATTAAGGTATTACAGACTCATGTGCATGGATATGCCTATGTTACTTTGTGCAGTGGATCGATAAGATTGTGAAATACATAGACAATGAAGCAGTTAAAGAACATAATAGACAACACACATAAACACAACAGTTTAATAAGGAGTTCACCTAACACTCCTGGGCTATGTCTCCTGGTCCAGCCTTCAGTGGTGACCTCTCTATTATGTCTTCAAAAACAGAGGTTTACAAACGTATGAGCTCAATTTGAGTCTCAACACACAACAGTTACAACAACAAGAGTTTTGCTTAAACCCCTCAAGCCTCTCTGAGTACACAGACTCTCTCTATCACTCTTTGTCTCTGTCTTTGCTCTGTCTTAGCACTACCTGCCCCTGTCTTCTATCTTCTATGGCTTTAAAGCCAATCTATGTTGTCTATTCGTTTCTCCCTCTCGGGCTCTCTGGCTTCTCGACCTCTGTCTACTCAGATCCCCCTCTGAGCATTAGCAATCATTGCTAAACGCTTTTAGGGATGGTGGCCACTTGTTCTGTAACGGAATGGGTCATCGATGCCTTCGAAATCCCAAAAATGATCGTTTTTTGTTTACACAGAGAAACGTTGCAAAACACGGAAAAATCTGCCAAAACACTGTTCATTGGACTTCAAATATTATAAATCCACCTTATAACTCCTATCGAGTCTGCCTTTATCTTGCGTATCGCATCTCCACCGTTGATTTGGAAGATATAGATCCAACGACTATGGTACATTTAGGGTGGCTCATTCATACGGGGGTTAACCGCACCAGAAAGAGTGGTTTTCTCTCTCCAGGGCCAGGACACGTGGCAGCCAATGTACGGGCTCGGGCAGAGCCCGGCCCAAACCACTTACCACCTTTGGTCGTCTCAAATCCCGCTTGTTTCCTTTGTATTAAAAAACACATTAAACACTGAAAAACTCTGAAGAATGGCTTTATCAGACTTGAAATCATATATAACAGCATTAGTAAACCCTTTCGGGTCTGGTTTCATCGCATTGGCGCTTTTTCCTTTGTATTTCGTTTATTTAATGAAAATGCAAAATACAAAGGAAAACCTTGTTTTCCGAATCTCAAAATATATATAATTTCATCTATATTTTCATCGGGTCCAGCTATTATGAATCATATTTACATCGGCCTCACTCTATTGAAATACTTTGACGCCATGTTGCAATCGTAATCACATATCTCACATATCTCGGGACGATTGTAATTGCTCCTCTGTGTTTTCCGATTGCGATATCGCGCGTTAACATGGGTCATCGATTTGCGTGCTTGATCGATGGTCCTAGTTGACCCGCGTTGATCGCAATCGCAATTGTCATGTGATAGCCCCCGATTACCTCTGCTTGCCATCGCCGATTGCGATTTGCCGATCGGATTTGGACTGTTGATCGACCAGATCCGACAGCTCCGATTCAAAGTTGCTTTGACTGCTGATAAGCCTGTTTTCCAATGTTTATTCTGTGTTTTTGCCTCGCGATAATGTTATCCGCTTTCTTTAAAGGTTTTTCTTAGGCAACAGTTTTGAATGTTTAGAAGATTTTGAAGACTTAGAGAGTTTTCTAGGATCCATTTGGATCACGCCTTTCCACTGAAAAGGCTTTTGGACCACCAAAAGTTGGTTTTTAAGCATCAATCAAGTGAGGATACAACTTCCTCACTTTCCCAATCTCTATCCATCTTGCACTGCTTGGTTTTGAACCTTTGAGTCTGATTCTGAGGTACTCAACATCCCCTCTGTGCGTAGTTCTCACCCTCCTGTCCAAAATTGTATCTTCCTGCAATTCATTGAGATATTCAGGCAACAGATCATCAATAGAAGGCAACTGACTTTGCTCTACAGGATCTTCAATCAAAGAAGGTTCAAATAATCTCAAGTTCTCTGCATTAACTACTAAATAGATGTGCATGTAAGCTAGCAAATCAAGGTGAAAAGCGTTCTCACCAATTTTCTCAAGCATCTTGAAAGGCCCATACCTTATTAGCTTCAGCTTCTTACCTTCATATTGCATACTGTCTTTGTTGATGTACAACGAAACTTGATCACCAACTTGGAAGCTATGCTCAATTTGATGCTTATCATGCCTTGCCTTGTACTTGGCCTGGCTTCTCTCCAGCTATTCCTGCACTGCCTGGTGAATTTTTTGGATATGTTCAATGAACTTGGTTGCTTTTTCCACATCATTATGTCCATAAACTGCTATGTCTTTACTAAAGACAAAATCTAAGGGAGACCTTGGTGTAAAACCAAAACAAGTCTCAAAAGGAGATCTTTGTGTAGAAGAGTGTTTAGCACGGTTGTAAGCATGTTGCACATAACGTAAATGTTCATCCCAAAGCTTGGGATGCTTGCTGCAATAGCCCTTGAGCAACTGGATCACTGTCCTGTTGACAACCTCTGTTTGGCCATCTATTTGTGGATGAAAGGCTATGCTCTTCTTCAGTCTGGTGTCCATTAGTTCCCACAGACTTGACTAAAACTTCCCAACAAATTGGGAATCTCGATCAGATACAATGGGAGTGGGTAATCCAAAATGAACCCATACATGCTGAAAGAACAACTTTGTTGTTTGCTCTGCTGTAATCTGCTTGTTGCAAGGTATCAAAATACACATTTTGTTGAACCTGTCCACAATAACATATAAATAGTCATGACCTTTTCTAGATTTTGGCAATCCCCCAACAGAGTCCATGGAAACACTTTCCTAAGGATGAGAACGAATTGGAAGTGGAGTGTACAAGCCTAGTTTTCTATTGTTGGGCTTCCTTTTAGCACACATGGTACACCCTTTAATATGTCTACAAATTGTTTCATGCATTCTTGGCCAAGAACTGAATCTTTGTAGATGTGCAACTGTTTTACTTACACCAAAATGACCTGATATAAGATAAGTATTTGCTTCTCGGATTATGTTAACTCTTTCAGTTTGAGGAATGCATAACTTTCCCAAATGATACAAGAGTTGGTCCTTAACATGATAATCCAATTCTTCCACTTGTTTGCCATGACTTAATGTTGCATATTCATATTTAAAATCTACATCTAGAGCATATTGTTCAATGTGGCTTTCATGCAATACTGAGTTATGCTTAAGTATAGTAGATGCATTTATGATTTGTCTCGACAACATATCTGCAACTTTATTGTGTATGCCTTTCTTATATCTGATGACAAGATGAAACTGTTGTAGAAAACCCATCCACCTACAATGTCTTGATTGCTGCAATTTAGTTTGTGAGTGCAAATATTGAAGTGGTTGATGATCAGTATGTATAAATGTTTCTTTTCCCAATAGGTAATGTTTCCACTTTTTCACACTCTGTACTAATGCATACAATTCATTATCATATGCGAGATAATTAACTACTGCATAATTAAATGTCTTAAAATGATAACATATGGGTTTACCATGTTGCATCAACATTGCTCCCATGGCATAGTCATTGGCATTTGTTTCAATCTCAAATGGTCTTTGAAGATCTAGCAATGCTAGTACTAGTGTTGTACAAATTTTTTCTTCCAAGGTGTTGAAGGCTTTCTGTTGTTTGCCTCCCCACTGAAACACCTTGTTCAATCTTGTTAAAGCATGTAAGGGAGCTGCAATCAAGGAAAAGTTGGCAATAAACTTTCTTCAATATTGTGGTACTCCTAGGAAGCTCCTAACTTCTGTAGCAGATTTGGGTTTAGTCCAGTTCACAATGACTTCAACCTTAGAGGGATCTATCTTCAGTTCACCACCCCCTACAATATGACCCAAATAATTTAAAGATGTTTTACCAAAATCCCATTTTGATAACTTCCCATAGAGATTTTCTTTTTTCAAAACATCTAGAGTCTGCTTTACATGCTTCAAATGTTCTTCCCATGTTTTACTGAAAACAAGAATGTCATCTAAATATACAATTACAAAAT
>APFE030626992.1:41960-63743 GCA_000404065.3 Pinus taeda
TCCTCTCATTTTCTTCATTATCAATAGATTGTGCAAAATTACTAGTAGATGCTTCAGAATTTTTACCTTTTATACCTGTAGTTGTGACTGTTGTTTCATCACCTGAGTTTGACCCCAAATATTTCCAAATAGCAGCAACAGTCTTCTTCTTCTTACCATCAAACTTCTTGGGTTTTAGCTCCGGATGCAAAGACCAGTAGTGTTCATCATCGTGTCCACCCTTCTTGCAGTGAGTGCATGAAGGTTTGTCTTTCTGTACAGTGTTTGTCTTCCTCTCTTTCCATTTCTGCTTCCTCTTTTCCTTGTTCTTACTTGCAGTGGGTTTTGATGATCCCCCAATCGCTGAGTTCACATTCTTGCCTCTAGCCTCTAGATGTGTAGCCTGAACTGATACCTCATCTATGCTAGTAGGGTTAAACATGAGAAGGGTGTGCCTCAAATAGGTATGAAGACCACCTATATACTTTAGCGAAGTTTCAGGTGCATCTAGACAAATGCCTAGAATTAAAGCTCTGTTTCTAAATTCCTGGGTATAGCTTTGTACACTTTGCCCCTTTAATCGACGAAGAGTTTTCCAACTCATCATCGCTTGCTGCATATAAGCTAGTGGATAGAATTGTTTTTTAATGGCATAAACAAATTCTCTTCAGTTAGAATTTTTTTTACCATGCTTCTTCAAATCAGCTTGTGTCCTACCTTCCCACCACACTAGGGCAGTTCCTCCAAGGCGAAGGCTGGCCAACTGAATCTTTCTCCTTTCTAAATAATTGTTTTGCACCCTCCAATATACATCAATCTATCTAATTGGGTTATCTAGCTTTTTTGAGTTTAATTCTCCATCATATATTGGCAAATCAAATTTTACATCTAATTTAATAAAAGGGCTAGAAGGAGGTGTTGATAGAGAAGGCTCTTTCCCTTTCCCTTATGAATGTCCATCTAGAAGAGGTTCCTCCATTCTTTTGTCTTGTTTGGAGGTTGAAGTATCTTCACCTCGACTTTTCTTAAATTCTTGATACATATCTTCTACCATGGCTCTCATGGTCATGAAACTATCCATGAACTGAGAGTCTGATTCCAAGGGAATTTCTTCTGTCATTTTCCTCCTAGGATAGACTCTTCCAATTTTTGGGTTAGCTTCAATCAGTTCTCCTTTTCATAATTTGAGCTTTAACCTAGTTAGCATTCAACAATCTAGCACAAGCTTGTCTAACCTTAGAAAACCTAAAGCTTTGATACCACTTGATCTAATACAACTATTAAGGTATTACAGACTCATGTGCATGGATATGCCTATGTTACTTTGTGCAATGGATCGATAAGATTGTGAAATACATAGACAATGAAGCAGTTAAAGAACATAATAGACAACACACATAAACACAACAATTTAATAAGGAGTTCAGCCAACACTCCTGGGCTACGTCTCCTAGTCCAGCCTTCAGTGGTGACCTCTCTATTATGTCTTCAAAAATAGAGTTTCACAAAAGTATAACTCAATTTGAGTCACACACAACAATGACAACAACAAGAGTTTTGCTTGAACTCCTCAAGCCTCTCTGAGTACACAAACTCTCTCTATCACCCTCTGTCTCTATCTTTGCTCTATCTCAGCACTTGCCTGCCCCTGTCTTTTGTCTTATGTGGCTTTAAAGTCAATCTACATTGTCCATTTGTTTCTCCTTATCGAGCTCTCTGGCTTCCCGACCTCTGTCCACTCAGATCCCCCTCTGAGTGTTAGCAATCTTTGCTAAACGCTTTTAGGGATGGTGGCCACGTGTCATGTAACGGAATGGGTCATCGATGCCTTCAAAATCCTAAAAATGGTTGTTTTCTGTTTACATAGAGAAACACTGCAAAACACGGAAAAATCCACCAAAACACGATTCATCGGACTTCAAATATTATAAATCCGCCTTATAACTCCTATCAAGTCCGCCTTTGTCTCTCGTATCACATCTCCATCGTTGATCTAGAAGATCTAGATCCAACGGCTATGGTACATTTTGGGCGGCTCGTTCGTACAAGGGTTAACCGCTCGAAAAGAGTGGTTTTCTGTCTCTAGGGCCAGGACATGTGGTAGCCAATGTATGGGCTCGAGCGGAGCCCGACGCAAACCACTTACCGCCTTTGGCCGTCCGAAATCCCACTTGTTTCCTTTGTATTAAAAAAACACATTAAACAATGAAAAACACTGAAGAATGGCTTTAACGGACTTGAAATCATATATAACAACATTAGTAAACCCTTTCAGGTCTGGTTTCATCACATCAACGCTTTTTCCTTTGTATTTTGTTTATTTAACGAAAATGCAAAATACAAAGGAAAACCTTGTTTTCCAGATCTCAAAAAATATATAATATCATCTATAATTTCATCGGGCCTGGCTATCGTGAATAATATTTATATCGGCCTCGCTCTATTGAAATACTCCGATGCGATGTTGCGATCGCAATTGCATATCATAGATATCCTGGGCTGATTGTAATTGCTCCTCTGTGTTTGTCGATTGCGATATTGCGCATTAACATGGGTCGTCGATCTGTGCACTTAATCGACAGTCCTCTTTGACCAGCGCTAATCGCGATCGCAACTGTCATGTGATAGCCCCCGATTGCCATCGCTGATTGCAATTTGCCAATTAGATTTGGGCCATTGATCGGCCAAATCTCACGACTTTGATTCAAGGTTGCTTTGACCGTCGATAAGCTTGTTTTTCAATGTTTTCTCTATGTTTTTGCCTCCCGATAGTGTTATTATCCGCCTTCTTTAAAGGTTTTTCTTAGGCGACAGTTTTAAATGTTTAGAAGATTTTGAAGACTTAGAGGGTTTTCTAGGATCCATTTGGATCAGGCATTTTTCTACAAATTGTCCACTGAAGAAATCCAAGATGGGATCCAAGGAAGGATCTGAGTTGGATTTCACCCTCTTCGCATGCATGGTTTCATCTAGGATGGGATGTGGTTGGTTTCTTGACAGTGGAGCTTCATTCCACATGACTGACGATAAGAGTTTGTTCAGTGCATTGGAGGAGAAAGATCTCCAGATTCTCATAGGGATGGGCAATGATGAAAAGTATAGTGTCTCAGGAGTAGGCATAGTTGTTTTTAAGAGGGAGCATAAAGCTCACATTACCTTGATAGATATGAACTATGTACCAGGACTAAAGAAAAAATTGGTATCGATCGTGATGCTGGAAGACAAAGGCTATGATGTAGTCTTCAATAAGGGAAAGGTTTTCCTTAGACATGTCACCACGAGACAGGTGAAGCAGATCGGTTCACGAGTTAAGAACCTGTATGCTCTTGAGGTTCAAGATGCATGCAAAGCCTTGAGGAGCAAGGCAACTGATGGAGACTTGGTGGTTGAGAGCAAGAGTACATTACCTCTCAACATGCAGTGCCAGAAGAAGTCTCAGACAATTGTGGAGGAGCCACAATTGGTGAAGCAGCTTCAGGAAGTTATGCAGCAGCCACAACTGGAGAAGTCGAGAGGAGATAGAGTGGAGGCATCCACTCATGCAGAGACCTCCAGTAGGGGGAAATTTCGATCCAAGTGGGCAGAGGGATCACATGCATCCATACCTCCAGGTCGGAGGTGGGGCGATGTGGAGTGACAATCCTAAGAAGGCTAGAATAAGGGTAGGATCATTGAGGTACCCAACCTCTTTAATTAGACCTTGCTACAGAAGCCCCGATGAGGAGTAGCAGGACTGGTTGAGTGGGTAGAGACAGATGCAGATGGAGCGGCAACGAGAGCTACAGTGCAGGAATCCCAAGACAACGCAAAGCTCGCAGGCTGCAACAATGCGAGAGGCACAGGAGTGTTGCACCAGTGCAGGATGGCACAGAGAGGTGTGCAACGGTGCGAGATGCATGGAGTGTTGCAGCAGCTCAGAGGTCATAGAGGGAGCACTTGTCAGCGACAGAGGAAGCTTCAATATTAGAGGATGTTTCTAGCCCAACAGGGAGGTCAGTTAGGAGATTTTCTGTTTCTAGAGTTGCTAGAGCAACGACACTTGGGAGAATTGTTGCATGCAGAACATTCCAAAGGTTCAGGATCGGGTTTGAGTTGAATGCCTTTCTTGTTGAGAGGGAGTGTTGAAAATGACAACAAGAAATGCTATAAATGGAAATGTTATAAATAGCATTGCTATAAATAACATTTCAGGTACCAGTGATGGACATAGCAACAAGGAATGAAAAAATGGAAATGTTAAAAATAGCATTGCTATAAATAGTATTTCAGGATAGATTCCAATTTTTGTTAGTCCTTGAACTAAAATGAGAATTTGATCTTAGCAATTGTTTGTAAAATAATTAATTAAATCATCTTGAGTTTATTAGTTGTAGAAAATCAAACATGAAGTCTATGTGAAGACATGCAATAGTTTCTCCATTGATTAAGGAAGTTATCCATTGATTAAAGGAGATCAGGATGGGTTGTACTTTCAGTTGTAATTAGTTAGCTCAGTGAACTGAGTTAAGTCCAGTTAGACTAGTTCAAATAGTTTGTTGAACTGATTGTGAGTTCAGTTAGTTAATGCATGCATGCATGTAACTGTTTCACTTCAGATAACTGAATATTCTCTCATAAATAACTCATCCATGTCAGTTTAATCAGAGACCCAGTTGAGATCATAGGAAGGGACAATGCACTATCAGTTGGAGGATTTTTCCTAGATAGGAAACTCATCCATGCAGAAGGAATAATCTCCTTCAGGATTGCGTAGTTACTTATGAGTTTAGTGAGCAATGTGAGAGGTAAATTGACACAAGTGGTAGCATTGGACCCCAGGAGAAACTGTGCAAGGAAATAGGAGGCTTGGAGGGAAGAGGAGAAGGTTTGTGAGAAGCCTTTGACTGTCTATGAGCAACAGTTGGATTGTACTGAGAACATGATAGCTTGTGAGTTGATTCTTTGTGTAATCTGAACATATTTCCACTTGTATGATAATACAAAGATCGGGGTTTTTAGTTGAGGCTTTCCCCATAGTATTCTTCTGTGTGTTCATCTGTGATTGCTTTCTCATTCTTAGTTATATGTGTTCTATTTGATCTTGCTCAAAATCAATTAAGCTTCCGCAAGTTTGTTGTAGAAGTAGATATTGTATTTTGGTTTAGTATATTGCATTATCAAGTGATCTATAGTGGGAATTTCTACAATAACAAGATAAACTATAGTACCAATAAAAGAAAATAAAGTTACCTTCATAATAAAAGAGGAGTTTTGGTTTTGGAGTTATCGTTATTTACAACACATCAATGAGTACACATGATTCAATTTTATGGCTCGATTCTCTCTAGAATTAGGTTGCAGGCTTGTCTTTAAGTTTTATGGTGGTTATCCTTCATAGTCTCATGCTTACACCTTTCTCTGAAGTTCAACCAATGGTATGGCACTTATTCCCTTGCGGGTAGTCCTCAAGTAAATTGTCGGCATCCCTTACACCTGGGTCTCAAAAGTGACAAGGGAATCTCCTATTTAAATGGAAAATAAGTGACCTAGAAAAAAATTGTTTATATGTTTAATGGAGGATGATGATTTTATCGATTATGAACCTAATGAAAATGGCTCTCAAAAGATTTTGGCTTGGGTGTCGATCATCAAGCAAAAGCAATTAGAGGATGGGGAGGAGAATAGGTCGACTTGGGATCCGCGTCTTGAAGAAATCTAGGCCATGAAGGAACAACAATCTCACAACTCCATAATCCATCCCAAAATTGTTCCCTTGCTAGGCTTGGAATAATAGAAGAACATGACCAAGGTTTGATTGCAACCCCCTAGAATCTTGAGCTAGAAACCTGTTAAAATTGGAAACTAGGGCCAAACTCCACATGGGTCGTTTTATTTATGAAAATTGATATTTTTCTTGGATTCCTCTCTCCAAGAGGTGTAGGATTGATCTAAAGATCATCCAATTCTGACATGTATAAATGAAGTTATGATTTTATTTTGATTATGGTCAAATTGTCAAGGTCGGCCAACAAACTTATGAAGGCTCAGAAGCCCAACAGTCATGTCTATTCATCCTCAACGTTGCATATAAATAGAAGGTGACTTAGCCTCATTTGGACACACTCATGTTCACACTTCTCTCTTTCTCTCTCTCCTCATTGATTGGGTATAGATTTCAAGGTCTCTCTCTCTCCACACGTTCGAAATTTCAGGAGAGTGAAATTTCAGGAGCCCAAATTTTTTGACAGTTTGACCAAGCATTGACCAGCATGCGTTGACCTCCTTTGACTATGTTTTTGCGAGGGCTATCAATGTTTGGGTAGGCTGCATTTCTAGGCACAAAAGTCGGGCTAAATGTTGACTGTAGCTAGGGTTGACTACAGGTGGGTTGTTTGACCAGACTTTGACTGGGCTGAATTTGATTGTTTTGAGGTTTATTTTATCTTGTTGTTTGGAGGCCAAAGTTGACTGAAGTTGACCGATTTGTTGAGGTTCAAATCTACCATGTTGACCAACATTGACTTTTTTGGTTAGGGCTCTTTTGCTAATGTTATAAATTATCTAATTTGTAAATTGTACTATCTCTCTCTGCTGAACTATTGAAGACTAAAAGAAGACTTGATCAAGGGTTTCCCCACATTGGGGTTTGTCCCTGGATGGTGCCACATCTTGTGTCCTCTTGTCTTGGCTTGTCTTCTACTGTTTATGTTTATGTTCTATTTGCATTTTACTATCATGTTGATGTGATTGCTAATTTGAATATTGATACTGGGATAATAAAGAAATTGAACTAAAATTGCTCTAAAGCATAGAACATACCATTGTTTCCTAAAATTAAGATGGTATCAGAGATGAGTTGAAGACAAAACCCAAGCAAGAGTGAAAGAGAAATCACCAAAGAAAGTTGGACAAGGACAAAAGGTTCAATGGGTTCCTCATCGTACTTCCCAGCTAAAGACAAGCTCCATGATAAATATGACTATCATGGATGGAAGATGTCTTTTGATTTGACCTTGGAAGAAAAAGAAGTGATAGAATATGTGCAGGGTAAAATCCCTAAACCTCCTTCAAATGCATTGGTTGTTGCAAAGACCAAGTACAATAGGGCTGAAGTCAAAGCAAAGAAGATTATCAGGGATTCCATTGACAAGCATCTAGTGGCCTACACCTTCGAATTGAAGACCTCTAAGGAGATCTACGACAAGTTGGTCAACGTGTTCAAGGTTAGTAATACTAATCACATTCTATTTCTCAAGAATAAGTTGAAGGATATTAAGAAGGGCAAGGACGAGGATATTCACTCCTATTTCTTGAGGATTACTGAGATCAAGAATGATCACCTCTCGATTGTAGAAATCATTCCTGATAGGGAACTTACTCTCACCACCCTTGGAGGACTCCCACCTAAGTGGTATATACTTAGAACCATCGTCCTCAACAATGATTGAATTTAGGGTTTGAAGAATTGATGTCGAGATGCATTCAAGAAAAAACAAGAATGGTGGAGCATTCTCCGCTCATGCCAAAAGGAGAAATAATGCAAGGTCTAAAGGTCATTTTCGTGGGAAGCCTGGATCTAAGGGAGGAAGGAAGGTAGGTGCTTTGTTTGCAATAAATTTGGCCACTATGAAAGGGAGTGTCCAATTATAAGGGACATATCGCATGATGATGATCACAATCATTCAAGGGGAAACTTAAACAACAATGATCAAAGGAATGGGAGGTCCAATGGAAAAGGGAAAAAGAATTCAGTACATCAAGGAAATGGTTGACCCTCCAAGAAATCAAGGAACTCCAGGTATGAAGAATAAAATGTTGTTAACAATAAGCAAAAAGAGTATTATCTTATATCGGCCCTCTCCACTGCCTCTCCTCTGGACACTTTGGGAAATTGGCTGATTGATAGTGGTGCCTCAAGGCACTTCACCGGATACAAGGAAGCCCTCTCTAATTTGATAGAAAAGGAGACAAACTTGGAGATCATCCTTGGAGACGATGCCACCTATCCAGTGAAGGGAATAGGGAATGTTACCCTTTAATTGAATCAAGATAACACTATTCATTTGCAAGAAGTACTATATGTACCTGATCTCAAGAAGAACCTAGTGTCCATTTCAGCCATGGAGGACAAAGGATTAAAGGTGGTATTCATCGATAGAAAGGTATGTGTTTGGAAAATAAATTTTAAATATTATTTTACTCTTGGGTTCAGGGTTGACACTTTGTATCAAGTTGGAGGAAGTCCATTGGGAGCCATGTCTTGTGACACATCCCTACAATATGAACTATGGCAACATAGGTTTTCCCATCTTCATTATAAGGCCCTACCCAATGATGTGCCGAAGGAAAGCTTAGAAGGGAACGATTCCCCTCAAGTAATAGCAAGACCACATATATATTGCAATTTATCCACTTTGACATATCTGCTATGATGCCCGTAAACTATTTGGGAGGATACTTATATTATCTCACCTTTATGGATGATTATTCTCGCAAAACCTAGATCTACTTCTTGAAGAAAAAGGATGAAGTGTTCACCTGGCTCCGACACTTCAAAGTCTTGATTGAAAACCAATCTGAGAAGAAAATCAAGATATTAAGGATTGAGAATGGGACCGAGTATGAATAGAATGAATTCCAAGATTATTGCAGAGAAGCTGGCATTAAGAGGGAGACTACAATGCCATACACTCCTGAGCAGAATGGTGTGGTTAAAAGGAAGAATCGCTCTATTGTAGAAGTAGTTTGTTCCATGCTTCATGATCAAGGCCTTTCGAAGTTTCTATGCGTTGAAGTTGCAAATATCATTGTGTGTGTTCAAAACTGATGCCGTCATCAAGCATTGGACTCCAAGACTCCCGAAGAAATGTTCACGGGTAAGAAACTGATGTCTCTCATTTTAGAATTTTTGGAATCCCTGTATATTTTCATGTGCCGAAAGAGAAAAGAAGCAAATTGGGTGCATTTGGGAAGAAAGGAACGTTTGTGGGCTATAGTGAAAATTATAAGGGATATAGAATTTATGTGGTTGGTCAAAAGGAAGTTGAGCTAAGTCATGATGTCACCTTCGATGAAGATATGGCCCTCAGGAATATCAAAAACCTTCCTATCCTAAGGAAGGACAAAGAAGCTGACATAGGAAATCAGGGTGAAAAATAAGACGAAACGATGCCTGATGTTGATGAACCTATGGATCCTATTGATCCTCCTCCTCATGAGCCCTCCCCCTCCAAAAGGAGACCCTCATGGCTTAGGGAGACTCTCGAAGATGTTGAGAGACACATTGCACCAAGGGGGACTTTCCGTGAAAGCAAGAAGCTGAACATGTATCAAGGATATTTCACCGCCATGAGCACTATTGTTCAAAATGAATCTTCATCACTCAAAGAAGCTGTGAAGCATCAAGTATGGAATGATGCTATGAATGAATAATACGAGTCAATTATGAAGAATGATGTCTGGGATGTGGTCCCTAGACCCCAAGACAAATCGGTTCTCATCTCTAAGTGGCTCTACAAAATCAAGCATGGAGTTTATGGAAGTGCAGAAAATTTCAACGCTCGCTTTGTTGCTCGAGGCTTCTCTCAAAAGGAAGGTGTAGATTACGATAATATATTTGCACTTGTTACCAGATACACCACCATCCGCTCAATCATAGCCCTTGTTGCCTCGCAAGGATGGAACCTACATCAGATGGATGTTAAGACCGCTTTCTTGCATAGTTGAATCATAGAGGAAGTCTATGTGGAACAACCTGAGGGGTATGAGGTTCATGATCGAGAATCTTATGTATATAGGTTGAAGAAATATCTCTATGGATTCTAGCAAGCACCTCGGGCTTGCTATGAGAGGATTATAGCTATCTGATGAAGTTGGGATTCACTAGAAGTGAAGTTGATACGAACCTTTACTTTAAGGTTGAAAATGATAAACATCTCATTCTGGTACTTTATGTGGACGACCTCTTCTGACAGGTGCAGACTCTCTCATTCACAAATGTAAGAGGGACTTGGCTTCTAAATTTGAGATGAAGGATCTAGGATTGATGCACTATTTCCTAGGGTTGGACATCTCGTAAAAGCCAAGTGAAATTTTCCTCTCTCAAGGAAAACACATTGTGAAGATATTGGAAAGATTTGGGATGGTGGACTGCAACCCCGTGACTACTCTGATGGAACTTAACTTTAACAAGCTATGTGGTAGTTGTTATCACAAAAGCTTGGCCTGATAGGCTGCTGATTAGGAATGCCTTGTGTAACTCTTTCAAACCTAGTTTTGGCTGAGCCTTAGCCTCCTCAACCTGAGAGGGCTCTCTCACTGGATTAAGGATTTTACTTTGAAGATTAGATGGCTAACTCTATGGAAAATTCGAACAACAATATATAAATGGTTGAAATATCAATCAACAAGCTTCCATTTGGTTATGGATTCAAAGTGTGTTTTAGTACAACAACAAGATCAATTTCACATGGAATTCAGGGCATAGAGGGTTTTAACATAGAAGCAAAACAGAGATATTATGTAAGGAACACATCCTACAAACACATGAAGGAAGTTAGAGCATCATCAAATGAATTCTAAGTAACATGTGTCCATACCACTGCAAGTAAGTATATGAAGGAAGCCATGAAGAAAATCAAACATTGAAACCCTTTCTGAATCCTGAGTAGTGAAAGCAACTCTTTGTATTAACGTGAAAACATGCAGTCACGTACAATAGCACAATGTGCTTCCTTCTTTGAAAATTGCCAACCCTTTGTACATTAGATCTTCTCCTATATATAGAGCTCTTTACATGACTTATATTCCTCCTCTAGGATGAGGAAAATTCGAATTCCCTCTGACCTGACACCTATTGACACTTAAACTAACTATTAAATGCAAAAGACAGCTAACTAGCAGTCCTAGAGACCTAAAACAATTACGAGTGTAACTCCTCATTATGATCAAAACAAACTTATCTAGGAACTAAACACTCCTTTTGACACCTATAACTCCATGAATTCGAATTTGATAGTGTTCATAACCCTCCAGCTGGCCCTTGATGACTCATCCTTTTAATGTTCCTAGAAACTAGGAGACTGTTCCTTGCTCTATTATGGCTGAAAAATAGGTCTTGGGAAAGAGCTCATATCTTCTCATAAAAAATGTATTTGGATAAATTGAAGGAGACTTTTGTGAACCAATCCGTGCTGAACAAAAACCGCTCTTGGTTTTTTGAAACACCTTTCCTACCGCCTAGAAAGTGTCTTTGAAAAACATGTGTAAAACAGGTGTGACAAGTTGCATCTACAACAGTTTCGTAGCACAAGTTTAACCATGAATTTCTCCCACCTCATAATGCATTTGAATAAACTGAAAGAGGTTTTTGTAGTTCAGTATCGTAGGAAGAAAAGGCTCTTTCATTTTTCAAAATTGAGTTCTCAACTGCTCAGGGATCAACTTGGAAGTTGACTACTAAAAACAAGGAGACATAATTCCTTCTAGTTGGGTAGTTCCGATTTCTATTTACACAAAAAACATTACAAAGTTAGGGTGGTCTCACCCCGCCCCGGAGGGAAACCGGGTATATTGACCACCGATAATTCTTCACGACAGCCCAAAAATAGAATGTTTGAAACTGTTCTTTCCTGGTTCTATACCCTTTGTCTTTTTCCCTATTTCTAACCATATACTGTTTCCTATTTATAAAAACATCATATTTCTGCATGCCTAAAGTAAAGTAAAGTAAGCAGATCCTATATCAAAACTGAACATGCCTTTGATCATTATTTTTGTGGTTTAGCTTGCTGAACTTTCTCCTTCTTCACCAACGCTCCACTTGCCACCAGCTGCTGTTGCAGGTCCTCCAGTCTTTTCTCTTGCAGGAGCAGGGTTATGACTATATCCTTCAATTCTTTTTTCACATTCGGAATACTCTGGACCATCTCAGCCATCTCCATGGCGACCTGTTCCAAGGCTTTAGCCATAAGCCTTTTCATGACCCAGTACAAGTGAAGAGACTGCTTGTAAAGTGTCATTCTGCCTCTGGTATGGCCAGGGTCAGAATTGGGGTTGCATTGCCATCCTCGTCAGCTTCTCCCCTCCGCCAAGTCTTTCCTCCGACGACCCCCTCTGCCTCTGCGACCCTTCCTTCCTCTGGAGCCTCCCCTGCCTCTGCCTTCCAACTGCCTTGGGACATCTCCTGTTTCTTTGATTTCGTCTGCAGGGTGGTATTTCCATCGACCTCTCCACTCGTCATTCTCCTGGTCTTTCTCCATTTCCTCGCTCTCGCCTTCCGATATCTCAAACACCTGCATTTTCGCCTGCACTACATCTTCCATCTTTCATTTTCCTTTCCTGTCTTCTTCGGGCTTGCTTTGGTCTTCATGGCCACTGCTGCGCATCCATCTCCTCGCGCTCTCGCTTCCTTTCGCCTCCATCTCCCTTCGCCCGCTGCAATACCCTCCACCCTCCGGGATTTGTTCAACCTGCAGTAGCGTCCTGAGCGCCTGGTATGAGGTGAATTGTTCTGCTCTCGACGTTGTTCCCATCGCCACCCTGCGCTCTCACGACTCCTCAGAATGGCGGTATCAAATACTGTTTTATGCCATTGGAATAGCCCGAGGCCCGCGTCATTATGAGCTGAAGCCTTCACCGACCTGCCGTCCCTTCCATCAGTCACTGGACCCTCTCCACTACTCTGACGGCCGTTCCACTTGCCTATGGCCATAATGCCTTGATCGTCACCTGCTGCAGCCTGATCCATGCACCGCCGATTCTTAATTTCTTTCCTTGCCAGCTCATCAAGCCTGATCGGGCGCCTCCTTTTTAGAGTTTCATCCTTATGCTTGTCTTCAAATCCTTTTGCTAACCATGTTGTCTCTTTTAATCACATACATGAATTAAATTAACCATAGACCCTGCTCAAATACTTGTGCTAAGACGAATAACTCTTTTAATGCTACTTGATGTCTCATGAACAATACTAGCTATGAAATAATGACCATTTTCATAACATAGAGTTTGGAGTTCATGGATGTCCCGCCCTCACTTGATTTGCCTTTGCTAGACACTTATACTTCATGAATGCTCCTTTTCAAACAATCCTCTTCAAAAAATATTTCCTTTTGTCTTTCAAAAATGGTCCATCAAATCACAATATGCAGCTACAGCAGTTTCGTAGCGCGCTACGAAACTGCTGTGCATTAGGCATCACCTACAGCAGTTTCGTAGAGTGCTACGAAACTGCTGTGTAATTTAAAAAGCACAACTTAATGCCAAATTTGACTGTCTTGAGCTTATTTATCTTGAAATGTCCTTTTCATCTGCCATGAAGCTGTTCAAAACTTAATATAGACATCATTCTTTTAAGGTAAACTTCAGAAGAGTAAAAGCTAGTTGAGAAGATGGGGAGGTTCCAAGACATGAAGTAATGAGTAGTGATGATCAATACTATAACTGGATAGTCCCTACAATAAAAGAAGCAAGACAGATTGGCAGACATTAATTTCTTTTTGACTTCCTCAAGGCTACATTCTTCTTCTTGAGTGCTAACTGTCTTGCTTGAGTTGAAATGGAGGACTGCCTCGCTTGAGATTTCAAAGAACTCTGATGTATGCTGACCCTAAGTTTGCCAAGTGCTTCTTATGCATGAAAGGAGCACGAGAAAGACCAATTCTTCCTTACCTTACCCTTTTCCTTTGAAATCTTTTCAGTGATAACAGTAGTGTTGCTGGACCAGACTTGGGAAATGTTTTGAGTATTGTCAACTCATTGGAGCACTGATGTTCTTGGTGAACTCCTGTTTGGACATATGTTTTGCAGTTAACACATTGATCCAATATATGGCTGAGCATCATCATATACATTGGATTAGTGCCAAGAATCTTCTGAGATATCTTCGGGGCACAACCAATCATGGATTGAGATACATTGTCGGAGATGTGAGGCTGCACGGTTATTTTGATGTTGATTGGGCTAGCGGAGTGGTGGATTGCAAGAGCACTTATGGATGTTGTTTTCTTTGGGTTTTTCTTTGATATCTTGGATGAGAAGGAAGAGAAATCGATTGCCTTGAGAATTGTCGAGGCCGAATACATAACTGCTAGTATGGCCTCCTGAGAGGTTGTTTGGTTGAGGAAGCTCTTCAGTGAGTTGTTTGGACATGCGCTGGATACCACCGTGATCCTCTGTGACAACTAGAGTGGGATATGATTATCAGAGAATCTCGTGTTTCATTATCGCTCCAAGCATATAGATATCGGGTACCACTTTATCCAGGATATGGTACAAGGAGGAGCAATAAGGCTTTATCACATTGGGACTGATGAGCAGATCATTGATATTCTGATAAAGCCCCCAGGGAAGGTCAAGTTCTTGGCCTTACGAGAACTACTTGGAGTCGTGGAGAGACCCTCTTATGAGGGTCCTGTATGAGGTGGACTTTGAGCTCTGGCAACTCGAGGGGGCTTGTGGTACTTCTTGGAGCGATGAGAAACCATAAGGTGAGTGGTTCAACCTCCCCCTAATGGTTTGTTGTGTATAGGGTGAGTGGTTCAACCTTCCCCGGCAATACCCTTTGGCGTTATGTAGGCAGGATGAGTCGTTCATCCTTCTCCTACTGAGACATCCTACCCATGCAACCTGGGACTCATGGGAAGTACCTCTCATCTCACCAATGAGTAGGGAAATGAGTATAGGGACCATATTACTACTCATGGATGCATCGTGTACTACCATACTCCCTATGCTAAGATGACGGATATTGATCTGGGATCAATTGGAACTAACTTCGGGTCAGTAAGAGTGGTATGAGATGCTCTCTTTTGATTGGAACTGATTTCGGGTCAGTAGAGAATGATATGATACATTCTCGACCACTTCTTGTTCTTCATAGTTCAGAAGATCAGAGCAGTGCAGAGCAATGCATTGATGGTAGAGATAGTACATATTGGCAAATGGATTAGCAGAAGGAGTTTTCCCTAGTTGAGAGGGAGTGTTAAAATTGGAAACTAGTGCCAAACTCCACATGAGTGATCTTATTTATGACAGTTGATATTTTTCTTGGATTCCTCTCTCTGAGAGGTGTATGATTGATCTAATGATCATCTGATTCTGATATCTACAAATAAAGTTATGAATTTATTTTGATTATGGTCAAATTTTCAAGGTCGGGCAACAAACTTATGTAAGCTCAGAATCCCTATTAGGTTGTGTTATATTCCTTCCACAACTAGCTGCCCTGGAGCGGAGCCCCCCTTCATTGAGCCAATTGTGCAGTGGGGGTTCACAGGTGGGGTCGTTAGTCCCCCTCTTACGGGGTCCTGGGGCAGCTGCCCCAGGGAAACTTTTTGGACCAGGTCTGCTATAGTTTTTGCGCATGGTCCAGGGCGAATGGTTTTCGGTCCATGGTATTGGATGCTCAACATATATATATATATATATATATGGATTGTAACATTGAAAAGAACATAATGAAAAACCAATCTAGTAGTCCCGGTTTTTGGGATCCAGGGGAAAATCTCCGTGTATATTTGTTTTATGTGTTATGCTCTCACATTGTTTATTTTGTTCTTAGAATTCATATGCAGGTAATTTCTATATAGAGTTAAAACTTACATTTGGTATTGGGGCTGTTTTGGCTTCAAGGGGATGCCTTTGTTGCTGAGGGGTTTCACTCAGGCTTGTGGTAAACCCCGTTCAGTGGCAGATCTGCGGGATCAAATATGGTGGTGAAAGAAGATGGCGAGCAATGGAAAGATAGAGATCGAGAAATTTAATGGTGAGAGTTTTGAGTTATGGAAACTCAAGATGGAGCATTTGTTGGTAGATAAATATCAGTAGATCGTGGTAGATCTGGCACTAAAGCAATGAGAGTGTTCGATGAAGAATGGAAGAAGTTGGATCGAAAGGCAAAGAGCACAATAGGATTGTGTGTCTTAGATTCAGTATTGTTGAATGTATAGGGGAAGCTACACTAAGGCTTTGTGGGACAAGTTAGGGACTTTGTACTAACGTAGTCTATGGTGAATAAATTGTTCCTACAGGATAAGTTGTATAACCTGAGGATGAAAGATTTAGACTCGGGGACAGGGCATCTAAACACATTTAATACTGTGATAAGACAATTATTATCTGTTGATATTAAAATTTCAGATGAAGATAAGTGCATCAGTTTGTTGTGTTCTTTACCAGATTTGTGGGATAGTCTAGTTATTGCAATAGGTAGCAATGCAATTGCCTTGCAGTTTGATGAAATAGTCTCATCCTTACTGACGGAGGAGATGAGATGGAAAAATATGGAGAGCCAAAATGGTGATGCCTTGTCTGTACGAGGGAGATCCTAGAATATAAACAAAAATAAGTCATCGAGTGGGAGATCTAAATCTAGAGGGAGATCTAAATCTCCAGGAAAACCTATAAAGGTGTGTTGGAAATGCGGAAAGGAAGGGCACTACAAAAGGGACTGTAAATCTAAAGCTCCTGACAAAGTAAAGGGATCTGATGATGCTCCTTTTGCAGAGGCGAAAACAACCTCAGATGAAGGTGGGGATGCGTACTTGACTTCTTCAAGTACACATGTAGATCATGAGGCATGGTTGATTAACCCAGGTGCGTCCTTTCACTTCACTCCCCATAGAGAGTGGTTCTGCAAGTATGAGAAATATGATAGTGGTGATGTCTTCTTGGGGGATGACAGGAAGGCTAGAATCATTGGTTGTGGAAAAGTCAAGTTGAATTTGCAAGGTGGAAGTATTAGAACACTTCCGAGTGCTTTGCATATTCCTGCATTGGCTAGAAATATAATTTATGTAAGCAAGTTGGAAGATGCAGGTGTAAAAACAATGTTCGAGAAGGATACCTGTAAGATGGTTAGGGGAGCATTGGTATTGATGCGGGGAGTTCAGATTGGAACTCTGTACACGCTGCAAGGTAGCACTGTTGTTGATGGGTGCAACAATTATGTGGTTCCTGAAAGTGGAGCATAAAATTTAGTGGTCTCTGGAAAAAAGAAAATGCTATGGCATCAAAAGCTTGGACATATTGGAGAGAAGAGCCTTCAAATACTTCATGGTAAAGGTATGGTAGAGGGTATGACTAATAGCTCTCTAGATTTTGATTTCTGAGAATATTGTGTATATAGGAAGCAAAATCAAGTGAGTTTACCCTCTAGTGGCAAGAGGACAAAACGAATATTAGAGCTTGTGCACAGTGACGTGTTTGGACCTGTGAAGGTTCCATAACTGGGTAAGTCTGTGTACTATGTATTATTTATAGATGACTTCTCAAGGAATACATGGATATATTTCCTTAAGAAATCTGATGTCTTTGACAGGTTTAAAGAATTTAAGGCTCTGGTGGAATATCCATCACTGGGTAAGTCTGTGTACTATATATCATTTATAGATGACTTTTTAAGGAATACATGGATATATTTCCTTAAGAAATTTGATGTCTTTGATAGGTTTAAAGAATTTAAGGCTCTGGTGGAAAACCAGACAGAGAAGAAGATAAAGGTGTTGAGGATAGATAATGGTGGAGAGTTTTGAAAGAAGGAATTTGAATAATTATGTAAGAAGTGTGGTATAGCACGACAGAAGACTACTCCATACACACCTGAGCAAAATGGAGTTGCAGAAATAATGAACAAGACGTTAATGGAAAGGGCAAGAAACATGCTTAGTGGTGCTAGGTTAGGACAAGAATTCTGGGCAGAGGCGGTGGAGACTGCATGTTACCTGGTCAACAGATCACCTTCATCAGTGTTGGAGGATAAGACTCCACAAGAGGTATGGACTGGTAAGAACCCCTCTCTTTCACATATGAGAGTATTTAAATGTGATGCATATGTACATGTTCCAAAGGAGAAAAGAACAAAGTTGGATAGTAAATCTGAAAAGTGCATCTTTATTGGGTATAAGGATGGTTTAAAGGGTTATAAGATTTGGAACCCTGTAAGAAGGAAGTTTGTGTAGAGCCGAGACGTGGTGTTTGGAGAGGTGAAAGATGTTATTAAAGATGAAGTCCCATTAAAGGAACCTGAAAAATAGAGAGTTTAAGCTAAAGGAGGAAGAATCAGACTCTACAACAGAAGAGGAACCATAAGATGAACATCCACAAACACTGGTTGTGAGAAGATCAGTTCGAGAAAGAAGGTAGCTAGAAAGGTATAGTCCATCTGCTTTCTATTCAAATTTTGCTTTATCTATTACTGATGATGATCCCAAAACTGTGAAGAAAGTAGTAGATTCAGAGGATGGAAAACTCTGGAAAGAGGCCATGGTTGATGAAATAGCGTATTTGCACAAAAATGAGGCTTGGGATCTGGTGGAGTTGTCGTCTAGAAGGAAACCCATTGGCAGTAAATAGGTGTTCAAGAAGAAGACAATTGCAGAAGGAAAGGTGGAGAAATACAAAGCTCGGTTGGTAGAAAAAGGTTATTCCCAGGTGTCAAGAATTGATTTTGGTGATATTTTCCCTCATGTTGCCAAGGTAGCTTCTATTAGATTAATTTTATCTGTTGCTACTGCTTTTGATGAGGTAGAACAGATGGATGTGAAGACAACATTTCTTCACGGGGATCTAGAAGAGGAGATCTACATGAAGCAAACTGAAGGCCTTGCGGTGAAGGGTAAGAAAGAACTGGTAGGCAAGCTAAAAAAGTCCATGTATGGGTTAAAACAATCACCAAGGATGTGGTATTAGAAATTTGATACATTTATACGGGGACTTGGCTTCACCAGAAGCAAAGCAGATCACTGTGTGTATTTTAAATTAATTGGTGAATGTGTTATTTTTCTTGTCTTGTATGTGGATGATATGTTGCTGGTTGGAAATGACAAAGAAATTATCAAGGATTTGAAGACTCGATTCTCCTCCAAATTTGACATGAAAGATATTGGTGTTTCAAACTATATTTTGGGCATGGAAATTAAAAGAGATCAGGCAAAGAGGAAGCTTTGGTTAAACTAGAGGAAGTATGTCGAGACAATAGTGGAGAGGTTTAATATGAAGGATAGTAAATTGGTGAAGGTTCTTATTCCTGTAGGTGTGAAGTTATCTGCTGAACAGTGTCCCAAGACACAAGAAGAGGAAGAGGACATGTCCCGTGTTCCATATGAAAGTGCAGTCGGTAGCTTGGTGTATGTGATGGTCTGTACTAGACCAAACATTGCATATGTAGTGGGAGTATTGAGCAGGTTCATGTCAAAACCAGGGAATGAGCACTGGACAACAATGAAGCGAGTTTTTAGGTATTTACGTGGCTCTAGTGATTATGGTTTGTGCTACCAAGGAATACTGGGATTGGACAGTGTTGTATATTCGTGTCTTTGTTGATGCAGACTGGGCTGGAGATCTAGATCAGAGAAGATCTACAAGTGGGCATGTGTTTAACCTATTTGGAGGTGCAGTTAGTTGGATGAGTAAGAAACAATTTGTAGTGGCACTATCAACTACAATGTCAGATTACATGCTAGCCACTCATGCAAGCAAGGGAGCAGTTTGGTTGTAGAGATTGTGTTCAAGTATGGGTTAGTACAGGGAGCTATAAGGATAAACTGTGGCAACCAAAGAGCTATTTTCTTAGCAAAGAACCCTGCTTATCATTTAAAGACAAAGCACATTGATGTTCAATATTATTTTGTGAGGGATATGATAGAAAACAAAAAGGTGTTGTTGGAAAAGGTGGACACTTTGAAGAATACTGCAGATACATTGACAAAATCTATGAGCTCTGAGAAGTTCTTGGTGTAGAGAAACAATGGGCATTGCAAGGCTGGATAAATAACTAAGCTCTCCTGTGCCCCCCCATGGAAAAAAAACAACAAGTGGGAGAATGTTGGGTTGTGTTATATTCTTTTCGCGACTAGCTACCCTAGTTAACCGAGGGCTTAAAGGGGGGGGCAGATTGCCCCCATTCGTTTTGCTGATTGCACAGAGGAGGGCGGTTAGCCCCCCTCTATAGGTTCCGAGGCAACACCCTGGGGAAAATTTTTTTGGACCCTATATTAGGTGGACGGACCTACCTATGGTTTTCACACATGGTTTTGGGTGTGACAGTTTTCGGTCCATGGAATTGGATGCTTCAGCATGTATATGTATGTATTGTAACATTGATAGGGACATAATGAAAAATCAATCTGGTAGTCTCGGGTTTTGGGATCCAGGGGAAAACCTCTATGTATATGTGTTTTATGTGTTATGCTCTCGCGATGTTTATTTTCTGTTCTAGAAATAATATGCAGGTAATTTATGTACGAGGTTAAGACCTACAAGCCCAACAGTCATGTAGGAAAGATTTATTGGCCAATTCATGTGAAGTTACCTCGTAGGACCCCATTCCCTTTACCTCATGTCATTATTTTAATAATGATAGTCATAATTCCTTTTTAGATCAATTACAAGTCTTTGTTTTATCCTATACATTTCTTTTATCTCCTCTAGCACACCTTTTTTTTCCTCCATGCTTGCCTTGGCTTTGTGCCCCTACGCTAATTCATAGGGAGATTACTCTTTGTCACCACCCTCTACTTCCGCATCCACCCTTGAAAAAAATAAATCTAGCATTTTCCTTTACAACCTTCAATCCCAACTCGTGGTTCCCCAAAAGGAGGGCATAGTTTTGGAATTTGGTCAGCTCTCCCTCTCTTCATCTAAGGGAAGAAGCAGGGGAATAAAATATCTTCTTATCAAATCAAAAGATAAATCTCATGTAGATATGGTACCTAGAAAACAATTATCCATCAAAGGGGCCCTTCAAGCAAACCCAACCCTTGTTGAGGTTTCTAAATGAAAATTCTCTCGTTCAATTGTCAGGGTTTAGTATGTCCCCTCAAAAAATGTGCTTGCAAGAGACTAGTTGAAGCTAGTGACCTAGACCTTATCTTTCTTCAAGAAAACCTTGGTAGTAGTAACTCTATAACTAAGTTACTTGAAGCCCTCTGTCATGCGGAAAGAGTTATGTTTGCGGACAAACCTAACCTCCCTAGGAGTCTAAGACTCTCTAGTGACAAACAAACCAAACAAGAGCAATCCTTCTCTAAATATACATTATTCTATGAGAGACCAAGTGTTTTTCGATCTTACCTTAGGTCCAACGCTTGTTGTAGCAGTCCAGCCTTGCTGATCCAGATGAGCTCCTCCTTCACTTTAAGACCTGCATACACTAACAAAGCAAACGATTACATAACACCTGAATATTTCATAAAACAAAGCATATTCATCACATAGACCAAGAAGTACATGAAATAATTCATTAACAACAAATCATTGAGAAGAATGGACTTATTTGTATTAAGGAAACAAAAAAGGAACCATTACAACCTGAGCCTTGGTGTTGTGCAAGCTCCTCCCAGGGTCCAGCAAGAGATTTCCTCTACTTTGACAAGCTCACCCACTCCCACTATGGCAACAAGGAAGGATAGTGATCTCTCCTCACAAGTCAACAATGGAAGTCCTAATTCCAGCAGCATTTACCCTTTAGAATGTTCAGCTTTCAACCTCCCCTCCTTTGGCCCAAGGCCTGTATTTATAGTATTATAGAGGAAGTTATTCAGTTCCAACATCAATGGGATACTCCCTCTTTTGGATGGGGTAGCTCCTCTCTTGATGGGATAAGTTCCTCTATCATAGGGATGCATGAACCATCTGGAGGCGCTCAATACACGTCAAAGACTCTTCTAGAAAGCTCTAGAAGTGACCACAAGTAACTTTTTTAAGATGAAACTTGCGCCTTTTGACCTTTACAGGAGTACGCACCCATCCCTTGACTTACAGAGCGTACAAGTACGCAGGTACAATGAGCTTGGGGTGCGTACACGCAGGCAAGGCAGAGAGAACCTG
>APFE030626992.1:70288-124944 GCA_000404065.3 Pinus taeda
AAGGTAATTTCTGGAAGGAATTGTTCAACCATGTAGGAACTTACTTAAATATGAGTTCCGCTTATCACCCGCAAACAGGTGGCCAAACAGAATTTGTCAATAAATGTTTGGAGGCCTACCTACGTTGCTACGCTACAGAAAAACAAAATAAATGGGCTCAATGGTTACACCTTGCTGAATGGTGGTATAACTCCACCTATCATACATCAGCAAAAATGACGCCATTTCAAGCCCTATATGGGTACGAACCCCCGAAATGGAAAGATCTAGCTATTGTCCAAACAAATCTACCTGTTGTTAAAGATCAACTAGAAGAAACCCAAAAAATCGTCCAAATATTAAAAGAAAATCTAAATAATGCAAGGAATCGTATGAAGCAACAAGCAGACCGTAACAGAACCGAAAGAGAGTTTGAAGTTGGAGAATGGGTATTTGTTAAGCTCCAACCATACAAACAATTATCCTTAAAACAGAAGGGAAAAAACAAATTGGCACCAAATTTTTATGGACCTTATCAGATTAACAAAAAGATTAGCCAAGTCGCGTATGGTTTAAGCCTTCCAGAGACAAGTCATGTTCACAACGTCTTCCACGTATCTTGCCTTAAAAGGGCACTAGGTAACAATCAAACAGCACAAACAACACTTCCATCCCTTGATGATGAAGGAAGAGTCATTTTAGAACCATAAGGTATTTTGTCTACTAGAGAAAGAAAGCTTCGATATCGTACTATCAAGGAATATCTAATCAAGTGGAAGGACTTGCCCAAAGAAGAAGCTTCTTGGGAGAATGAAGCATTTTGTCAACAACATCCGTCGTTACGTATGCTTTGAGGACAAAGCATTCTTTCGAGAGGAAGGCAATGTTATGTAAAAATTAATTAGATTAGGTTATTATTAAATATTAGTTAAATTAGATGAAAGGGCACGATCATAAGATCATGCCCTTTCCCCAAAGGGTGTTCCTAGAGGTATATAAGCCAGGCCCCCGCAATTGTAATCTCACCATCTGTAATTCATTTTATTAATAAAAGTATTTTTTATATATATTTTTGTTTATCCGGAATTTTTTCACTCCAAGCTCCCTATAATCCAGACACATGCGCCATGATCCATCCTTCTTTTGCACCAATACTACTTGAGCAAAGAAAGAACTTTGACTAGGTTGAATTATACCAGCCTCTAGCATTTCTGCAACCATACATTCAATTTCACTCTTTTGGGCATAGGGATATCTGTATGGCCTGATGTTTGGAGGAACACTTCCTGGAATCAAATGAATAGCATGATCATGATCACGAATCGGTGGGAGGCCTTTGCGAGTCTCAAATACCTTGGAATGATTGTCCAAGACTTTTTGGAGATCTGGAGAAATAGATGATTTCGATGTGGGAACCTCTAGCACACATAATTGTGCAATTATGTCTCATTGTTCCCTCTTTAGAAGATTTTTCATACCATTAGAGCTGATTATCTTTCCTGGTTTCCCTGCAATACCCCTTAATTCAACTTCCTTTCCTTCTGCACAAAATTTCATGAAAAGTTCTTGAAAATTAAAATTTATTGTACTCAAAGATTGTAGCCATTGGACTCCTAGTACAACATCAGCACCACCAATTGGAATGGAAAGCATTTGTATATTCAATACATATTCTCCCATCGATAGCTTGATATTATGGCACTTTCCAGATAAATTTATGGTTCCTCCACTTGCAACCATCACTTGACACATCTTTGTTGGATTATAGGAAGCAATTCATTCCTTGGCTACTTTACAATGAATAAATATGGGTACTTCTTGAATCAATCAACACTATTACCTTTTTCTTCTTGATTATGTCCTTCTATTTGATAGTTTGAGGAGTGGTAATTCCATCCAATGCATTACAAGATATGGTCGGATTCATTTCTTCTTTATCTAGGGTTTGTTCCTGGAGTATATCCTCTTCTTTTGACATTTCTTGCTCCTTTTCTTCCTCCACTTCACAATCTATGTAGAATAATTTCTTCTCAGCACACTTATGACATTTAGTGTATTTGCCATCACAACTATAACAAAGCCCTTTTTCTCTTTTTTCTTCCAATTTTTGTGGTGTCAACCTTGTAGGTTGTGGAAGGCTAGGGGCAACAACACCATCTTTATAGTTGTAAGTGGTAGGCTTCCTGGTTGCCATAATTTTTCTTTCCATTTTTCTTGCTAACTTGAATTCCTTCTCCAATGAATCAAGTTCGCAAAGGCGAACCTCATGTTGGATATTATCCTTTAAAGTCCCTATGAACACATCAATCATATGCTCCTATAGAATATCTTTTACCCTTATGTTCAATTTTTGGAGGTCCTCAATGTGCTCCATCATTTAACCCTTTTGTTTGAGACTTATCAATTGGCTAAAAAAAGGTGTTTCTTTTTGTATCCTCATAATGTGCTATCATTTCTTCCGTAAAAATTGCCCAAGTGACAATTTGTTTACGAGAGCAAAGTCATCGATACCATACAAACTGATTTTGTTCCAAATATAAAGTTTCAATACGTACCTTTTGTGTGTTTTGCACATTATGGAGATTGAAAAATTGCTCCATCTATAGTATCCATGTTCCAGGATCCTTGCCATCAAAATTCCTCATATCAATTGTTGGAATATAGTGGGTCTTCAGTCCAACATTAGAGTCTATGAAATCATGATTAACATTTCTTGTGTTCTCATCATGAGTTTCCTTTACTACCATTTCACCATTAGTAACCATTTCTTGTAGCAACTTATTCAAATTTATCTTCAATTCTTCCAACTTAGAATCCATGTCATTCATCTTAGTGTCCATCTTAGCATCCATGCCATTCATCTTAGCTTCCATGCCATCCATATTAGCTTCCACACCATCCATCTTAACCTGCACGTCATTCATATTAGCTTCCACGCCATTCATCTTGGCTTCAGTTACCTTTTGTGAGAGTAAAATTTGTTGTACTTGGTCTTGTAATTTTGATATATCATGTTGCATTTCTTCCTCTTCTTCACGAGTCATGCTAGAGATTTCAGGTTGCTTACTAGGTGTTTCCTTTTTCTTTCTTCGGGGAATTAATTAATGCTAATAATTCGTCACTATTCCCTTTGAATTCCTTCAAACTAATTTTTCAAACCAAACTTATGCAAAATTAGAAAAATGACACACCTTTTTTCACTTTGTAGGAGCTCGACATTGAATCTAATGTATATCTTTAATTTTGGATCATCTAATTCTGAAATTGTGATCTGCAGTAGCCCTCTGCGTCCTCTTTCCAATCCCACCAGTCTGATCGAAATTAGATTCTCCAAGAAAGAGTTATGCACAATCTCCCAAGATGGCCTGATTATATACCTTTTCAAAAGGGCGAACTTGTATGAAGTGTCACGTGTCACTGTTTTGACCTTCGGGTCTAAAAAATATACATAGGAAACTATAATCTGTCCTCTTTCTATAACTTCTTGCGAAACTGCAATCTGATGCTCAAAACAAAAGCTATGATGATTTTCCCAAGGTCACTTGTTTGGAATGTAATTCAGGAGTCTACAAAAGGACCAACTTCCTCAGATCATATCTCCACAAATATTGCGCGAAAAGCTTTGAAATTAGACCCGAGGTTCAACATGAATTCGTCTCAAATGGGTTTTTTTATTCGCTTCTAAAATATCGCAGAAAAAAAAAAAGTTATAGCGAAAATGCCACGATGACCTATTTGGAGCAGTCAAACCCTAGAATTCAAAGCTCTCATACCAAATGTTATGAAACCAGCTCACAAAAAGATAGATCAACGCCATATAATTTAGCCTCTTCGAGGGGGAAACCTCCTTTGCATTACGCAAATAAACAATTCTTGGATGATACAAATGATAATACCTCCTTTCTATATATAGGAGTATAAGGGGTCATAATATAATCAAAGCTAACATAACAATAATAATGTAAGGGCACAATAATAATAATAATAATGGGCTTCTATGGGGCACAATAATAACGATATGTGGACTACATGGGCACAAAAATGTAATAAGGGGGTTGTACTAATAACAATAAGGGGTTACACTAGTAGTATAGGGACCTAACAAAAGTCCTCTCCAAGCTAGGGACTGCACATATCCCTAATGGCGCTGCGCTTTTCCAATTTTAAGTGACCAACTTCAAACTTTGATATTTAACAAATGGGAAACTGTTTTGGAAAACCGGAGGACATTTTTCTTCATAACATACCAAAGAACAAAATCCTCTCTCGGTTTTCCAAAAAAACTTATGGTTATAGAGATATATCTTCATCTTTGAGCCCTAATATTGCAAAAAATTCAGAATTTTTGGTGACTATTAGCCTGTTTTAAAACTCATAAACAACTACATGCGCAGTGCCTAGGTGTTGCGATTCTTCCTCATAGCTCCTTTTTCCAAAAAATCAACACCATTGGATAGATAGTGGCCTAAGCATATCAGCGATCCACTTGTTAAAACTTGTTAGCAGACAGATTGAGAGAAAATGTCAAAAAGGGGTCAAAAAGTCAATATTTGCCATTGTTTTGAAGCAGGCACTGCGCATATTGGACTAATCCTAGGAAAATAATATTTTCTCCCTACTGGAGTGTCCAAATCTCTTTTTTTAAGAGTCTAATGACAATTAGAGATCCATAGCTTTCCAATGAGCTATAAAGCTCTGAATTTGGAGCACGGGAAGGCCTCCAAAATCCTCCAACAAACTAGGCACTATGCATATGTCGAAGGCGTTGCGCGTATCCCTGATGGCGGTGCGCATATCTCTGTGACAAATTTTGCTCAACATTTCTTCAACAAATTTTGACTTAATGATGTAATTTCACTATTTGGATGTCTTTATTATGTAATTATGGATAAATTAGTTAAATAAGTTGTTTTTATGTTAACTTAGGCCTCATTAATGAGGAAAAACTCAAATCAAAGTCTAAAAGAAGACTTTGTATTCAACCTTCTCACTCTCACTTGTTGGTTGAGTTATTCTTGGTAATTGTTCCACCACTCATGGATTCGACCCCTGAGTGCGGGGAAACTATTTATTTTGTTCTATATGTATCACTTTCTCAGTCAGAGAGAAGGGTTGGATATATGAGTAGAAAATTGTTGTAGCTTTGTGCTTGAGCATTTTCAGGAAATCAAAAGAACGGTTACAACTATTATCTAGAAATTCATGTGCAGTGAGTTTGCGATCTTGTATTTTCTTTTTTATAGTTTCATATGAAAGATATTCATCTTCTCTTTCCATTCATCAGTTCTTCAGTGGTTTTTCCTTATGTTTATAAGCAAAATTATTTTCAATAAGCTCTGTTTTGATGGGAATATCATTATGTGTTAATTTCTTTATTACTTAATGAATTCATGATATGTATGGTCATTAAGATCTCTTGTTTCTTCTAAACACTGCACTACACTAACAAACCCTAAGACGTCACAAAAATATTGCTACCTTGCTCCTTTATATCTTTGTTGTTGTTACCCTTTTGATCCTTTTACCTAGTTACTTGGTTTTCATGCCTTGTCCAACATCAGAACCTTAAATTTTTAAAACCTACCTGAGCCTAGCATATTTAGCCTAAAATCCTTGTACATCCCAGTCAATTCTTTGGTTGTGATCTCATGGAGAGAGCTCTCTCTGGTTTGGTAGGGCTAGCTACCAAACTAAAAGCTTGGCCTATGGTTACCTCCATCGACTCCTCTCAGCGTGGGACATTGTGGGGGATAACACCTTCCCCGCAGAAAGCCAACGAACTATTGGAAACTACCGGAACAGCCGAGAAATCTGACACAGTGGTCAAAAGTGTTGACGTATATCCTCAAAGAGCTCCCCATAGAACCACACAGTTATTGCGAAGGGGCATCGAAGTTGAAACCGAGGCCAGCCAGTTTTGCTGTCGGATAAGCCAGATTCTGTCGGGTGAAGTGAGGTCAAACTCACTCGGTGCTCCACTATTGTATTTCTCTGTCACTGGTTTACCGGGAGGGAAACCAACATTTGTATTCAAAACTTCTACTTAATAATAGAAAACACTAAGAGTTGATGCACCGTTTTCCCTGCATTAGGTTTTTTGGGGACATTTAGTCCAAAAATAAGTGTGCCCTTTGCATCATTGTCTCATTTATTTTTCAGCTTTTGATTTGTATAGTGGTGTAGGCTGCAGTGTATTTAAATTAATATTTTTTGAACATTTCTGAAAATAACTTTTTAAATGAAGAATACAAGTAGGTGATGTAAATCAATTTTATGCAGTAGGATTTTTGATGTGTTAGATTCAAAATTTTTCACATGGCAATAGAGCAATTGCAGATCAAGGAGGATTGAAGCCATCATCGAAAGGACAGAGGAGAATATGTGTTGAAGGCAACTGTCCCGAGAGACATCGAAGGTTTAGCTGAGAGAGCAGAGGAGGGGTGACAAAGTCACCAAAGCTAGCGCAAAGACTGTTGAGTCTCATTTTTCCAGTTGCTGGGGCTAGAGGTACAATGCAGACTTCATCTAGAGTTGCTGGTGGGGTGTTGACTATGTTGGTGCAGAATAGTACCTAGTGGGGCAGAATAAAAGCAGAGGGAATCAGTTCCTCAAAATATTTCTGCCAAGAAATCTAGATCTAGTGTTCAGCAACAACAAAGAGATATCAGTGGGGTGGTTGTTGTTGGCAAAAGGATTTCTGTGAAGGAAATTGAACTAGGGAGCTTATTACTTAGAGGATTTATAGTGCCAAAGAAATATAGATATGAGTTTTGCTGGGGCAGCAATGAAAGAGGGAGAAGAGAACTAGTCTGACATTCATTTGAGCAGAGATGACAGTTAATGGATTGAGGGATCAGGACAGGTTGGATGGAGCATCCAACTTTATCATCTGGAAGGTGAGGATCCTCGCAGTTTTGGACAAAAATTCGCATCAAGGATTATGCCTTGAAGACGGTTGTTGTTCCAGTTTATGTTGATCCTCCCAAGAAATACAAAGAGGCTTAGGCTAAAGCTAAGTGCATTATCTTAGACAGGGTCAAGGATCATGTGATCCCACATATTTTTGAAAAGGAAACAACAAGGGAAATGTGGGAGGCCTTGACCACTTTGTACGAGGGAACTTCCATTCGATGAAAGATGTTGCTTGAGAGTCAATTGAGATAGTTTCAGATGCAGAAGGGAGAAGAAATGGATATCTTCCTTCACAAGGGATCCAAGACTAGCTAACTTCCGTAGGGTCAACACCAGATGCTGAATTCATGGTCAAGATTGCCGTAAATGCAGTCATTGAAGACCAAGAAACATTTGTCTAGAGCATCTTGGGCAGGGCTTCTCTCCCCAGTTGGGAGGAGATGTGGGCAACTCTTCGACATGAAGAGATCAGTTGGTTGACCAAGGTGGGAAGTAGCAGCGAAGGGATTAGAGCCAAGAAGGAGGAAGAGGAGAATGCAGCTCTCACATCAGCGAGATAGCAAGGGTAGTAGAAGAGAAAAAATAAAGATATATCCAAATTCAAATGCTTCATATGTGGAGAACTGGGTCATTTCGCCACTCAGTGCCCTCGAAAGAAGGGCAAAGAAGAGAAGTTTGACTCAAAGGCTACCCCACCGCAAGCTGACAAAGAGGGCGATGATGATGATTGTGCCATGAGTGCTCATGCACCTATAAAGAAGAGGTGGGGCGATATTGAGTTGTAGTTGGGTGGACTACATAAAGGGGTGGGATCCTTGAGGTGCCCAAACTTTTGGATCACATATGGCTATGGGAGCCCTTAATGACAACACCAGAATGACAAGAGTCAGTTGGTGCGAGGGATGATAGAGTAACAGTGGTAGAGCTAGAGTGCCAAAGTCTAAAGCAACACAATGGAGTGTTACAACAATGTAGGAGGCACTAAGAAGATACAACAACAACGCAGTAGCATCATAGGGTCAGCATAGATTGGCAGTAGAGGTAGCTTTAGCATCTAAGGGGATCCAGACTTACCAGAATGTCGGCTTTTGGGTAGATTTTCAGTTGCTTACTTCTCAGCAACTGAGTTGCAGTGCTATGGGTAGCATGATGCAGCATATTGAGAGGGAGTTGTAGTACAAATGTAGCGGTGATAGTGACAGTGTCATGGGCAGCAGTACAAGCTACAGTAGCGCAGTGGATGAGGGGCAGTAGGCCAAGCATTAACAACGCAGAGGACCGATGCCATGGATTAGTATGATACTTCTACTGGGGAGTATTGCTAGAGCACATTCCTCGCTAAGAGGGAGTGTTTATTTTTGGGTAGCATCAGATGTGCTCTAGCTCTGAAATTTTGTGGAGGGGCTGGAACACATGGGATATCCAAGACCCATAAATAGTTTGGTGAAATTTCATCTAGATTGTATTTTATTAAAATAATTAATATTTTTAATGGGGTTCCTAAGTCTAAACTTAGGAAAATTACAATATTAATGGGTATTAATAAAAATATGGGTGAGAAGCTTCTAAGAGACGGGGATCAAGTCTAATTTAATCTTAGCCATTGATAAGAGATTAGATCACGACCCTTGATTTCTCCATAGGAAAAGTATAAATGGAGGCTTGGGGTTAGTTGGAGAAGACACACAAAGATATTGAGGAAATCAATTTTTTGAGGAGAGAAGTTCTCAAGAGTGAAATCGATCTGGGAGATATTGCAGATGAGGGGAAGTGATATTTCAGGAATACAGACAAATAGGCAGAGAAAATCTTATGGAGGCAGCACAGGAGCCAGGAGAGCTGACGCTAGGCTAGTTTGGGCCCATGCAACCTTGACATACAGCCAGAAGGGCCAGTGCAGAGGAAGAGTTTCCTTCCACGAAGAAAGTTGGGGAACTGCTAAAAACTACCAGAATAGCCGAGAAAGATGATGCAGTGGGAAGAAGTGCTGATGCAGAGCTTCATACAACTCAACACATGCCCACACAGTTACTGTGAAGGGGCAACGAAGTTGTAGCCGGGGCCAGCCAGTTTTGCTGCCGGATCAATCAGATTCTGTTAGGTGAAGTGAGGTAAAACTCACTCAGGTTCTTCGCCATTATATTTCTATTTCACTGATTTTCGAGAGGGAAACCAACGTTTGTATTCAAAACTTCTGCTTAATAATAGAAAACCCTCAGAATTGCTGCACAGATTTTCCCGCATTAGGTTTTTGGGGGACGTTTAGTCCAAAAATAAGTGTGTCCTTTGCATGATTGTCTTATTTATTTTTCAGTTCTTGATCTGTATAGTGGTGTAGGCGACAGTGTATTTACATTAATATTTTCTAAACATTTCTGAAAATAACTTATTAAATGAAGAATACAAGTAGGTGATGTAAATTAGTTTTCTGCAATAAGATTTCTAGTGTGTTAGATTCATAAATTTTCACACTAAAAGAGAGAAATTGGTTGGAGTTCAAGACTTAGAGGCATTAGAGAGATATCTTAAAGACAGGCAATATTGAAGAGGAAGGTTTTAACTTTCTCGGGTCCATAGAGATCCTCATCAACCTTGAAAAAAGGAAAAATGATATCCTTACTGGCCGAGAGGTGGAGTGGCATCTAAAAAGTAGAGCCATCTTACTTAAAAGCGAAGATGAAAACACATTTTTTTTCAAAACTTTGTTAAGGGAAAAATGATGACTAACATTATTTGGAGTCTTCAAGATGGAGATGGCAATGAGGTCTCATCCTTTGAAGGTTTGGCAAAATTGGGAAAAAACTACTTTAAACCTCTTTAAAGATCCTATGTAAACCGCAATTGCTAAAGTTATTTGTATTACTCACATATTATTCAAATATGTCCTAGAATGGTCAATGAAGAGGAAAGAGAGGCAATAATGGAGGAGGTTATAAGGAAGGAGTTAAAATCAATGTTGCACATTTTTTAGAAAGACAAGAGCCCAGGGTTGGATGGGTGGGGAGATTTCTTTTTGGGGTTATATGAAATTTTGAGATCCAGCCTTCTGGGAGTGATAAAATAATTGAGAAAGGAAGGAAGAGTGCACCCTAGATTTAACTCAACCTTCATAGCCCTTATCATAAAGTGGATCATCCTCTACCCTTCCCTTATTTTCACCCTATCTATCTTTGCAACGCCATTTACAAAATCATTTCTTCTAGAATCAATCCTATTCTTTCCATATCCATATTGTATGAACAATTTGATTTTTTGGAGGGGAGGCAAATCCATGAAGCCATTAGCGTTGCCTAGGAGGGTTTGCACAACATTAATTATCAAGATCTAAAGTCGGTAGTTATCAAAGTTAACCTTTCTAAAGCCTTTGACATAGTTAACTATATTTATACCATGCTCCTCCTTACCCATGTGGGCTTTAGCCTAGACTTTATCAACTGGGTTATGAGTTGCATCCAATCTGTATCATTTATTTTCTTAATAAATGGCTTAGCCTCTTCCTTTTTTCTTGCTCAAAGAGGGTTGTGTCATGGGTGCACCCTCTCTTATTTACTTTTCCTACTTGTTACCGAGGGATTAAGTAAACTCGTATCATAAGCAAAAATGCATGGGGAGTTTCAAGGCTTACTTATTTGTCAAATGTTGGCTCTTATGCAACTCCTTATTGTTGATGATATTCTCATATTCTACAATGGGTCTTTGAGAGAGATAAATGAGGCCTTAGAGCTTCTTTCTCTATTTGGGAAGGTAACAGACATGTCAATCAACTCCCATAAGTCTACCATATCCCATCACAAATTGAATGTTGAGGAGATTCGTCACATTACCCAAATTCTTCCTTATGAATATAAGCCTCAAGAGGTGTCTGAAGTACCTGGGTTTTTTTCTAAAACCCAACTGTTACAACAAAGAAGTTTAGTTTTGGCTTATTGCCAAAGTTGAAAAACACCTAAAATACTAGTGCTATATATGACTCTCCAGGGAGAGTTGTATGGTCTTGATCAAATCCATGCTTGAATCCATTCTTGTATATTATACATCTTTGGCATGGACCCCAAAATGTGTATTGAAAAAAATCAAAATAATTTGCACAAAATTCCTTTGGGCTGGGAAGTAGGATTCAAGGGTATTGCCCTAGGTCAAATGGGACAAGATTGTCATACCTAAATTGTTGGGTGAATGTGATCCGAAGAACATTTTCTTATTTGCAAATCCTCTAATGTCCAAATGCAACTGGAGGTTGATCTCATCGAATAACTTATGGATGTCAGTTATTTCTTAAAGTATATGTCCCTAAGCGTAGTGGAAGAGTGGATTAGAAGGGTTGATATCCGAAGAGCTAATATCTCAGTAATTTGGAGGGTTTTCCTAAATTTATTTGACATTATTAATAAAGGGTTGGCGTGGTGGGTTGGTAAGGGGGATAGAGTGACTTGTTATCAATCCTTGGCCTGACAATGGCTAGAGATACTTGTTGCTTCCTCATCTCATCGAAATTACAAGGGACAAAGGTTACTCTAAACTCACTCATATTTCCAACTCGGAAAATTCAACTATGTGGAGACAAGGATCGCTATCAGCTGAAGAATTGAGATTAGATGAGGAGTATCGTGAAGCTTGGCTTGGCTTCTTACATGATGCCTATATAAGAGTGATATACATAGATGACAGTCTTATATTAGACATTTCTCCTATGGAATATACACCCCAAAGCTTGGAAAGCAGTTTGGAAAGGAATATGTCTTGCAAAGTCAAAATTACTAATGTGGTGTTTAATGGCGAATAAGGTTCCAACCTGGGATTATGCAAAGAAGGTACATGGTTGAGTTGAGGCAATGTTCATTATGTAAAAAACAATGATGAAAATGTTCAACATCAGTTCATAACATGCTCCTTCTTCCATCAGGTATGGAAATAGTGCAAGATAGCTTTGGGCCACTTAGGCTCATGGGAAGGTGCAAATTTGGAGGAATCATGGAAGGCTTGGCATACAAATCCTAGTTGTTGCTCTATTAAAGTACCACCCTAATCACTTGATGGGGGGTGTGGCTGGCCATAAATAGGGCCATCTTTTAGGATAAACCCTTAGTGCCTTATCACATTGTAGCAAAAGCTATTACTATTCTAAGTCAATTCCTATAAGAAAAAGGTTTTCCTCCTCCCAGAGTAATTCCATTGGAACATATCGATCAATTTAGATTATGGAAAATTTTTGATGAAGCTTCTTCCAATAAAAATTTGTAGAGTGGTGGGGGATTCAACCTTTTTCTCTCAGAAGCACATTTTTTCTAGGTAAAAATGGGATTTAGCCAAGGAACCAACAACTAGGTGGAGCTCTTGGCATATAAACATTTGCTACTTTTTTATTTAGAGAAGGGATGCACATCGATTCAGATCTTTGGGGATTCCATGTTCACAATCAATTAGCTCAACAAAACTAAAGTATGCAAGAACATTCCCCTTATGCCTATTCTTGAGGAAGCCATGAGACTCATCAGCTCATTCTCTTCTTTTTCTTGCTCTCACATTTAAAGAGAGATGAACAAGACAACTAACCACCTTTCAAACGAAGGCCTAGTTTTGGATAAAGGTTGTTGGGTAATAAAAGAGAGGAACAATGGACAAGCCTAGGAATTATATCACAAGCCATTCAGGGAAAATCAAATTAGAATAACAACAACATAAATTCTATATGGAACAAACATATGATATCTATTTTTTGAGTTTTCTCTTTTTCGTTGTTAGGTGTACTGACAACAGTTTCCTTTCGAGCTCGATAGATCTGTTTCAGCCCCTTTATGACTGTTATCTCATGTTTCTATTGTTAGTAATTTTTTTCAAAGTGTTGTAATGAATGTGCAATCATAAAATATGAGTTTTTCTCCTTCCATGAGCTCTCACAGCTGATCTTCCAATTCTTTTTAACCATGAAAACACACAGGTTGTTTATCATAAGCATGCAATTTTCAATCATTTTATGAATGAAATTATGATTTTTTCTTTTGAAAAATATAAAATAAGAAATTAGAGGAGTTTTGGTGGTTCAATGTTGTAGTATTTTTTGTTTTTTAGTTTTTCGGGTTCCAACTCGAGGGTTCTAGCTTTAGGGTTACATTTTATGGTTTCCATTTATTAGGTTCAATTATAGGATTTATTTTAAATAAATAAATTGAAAATTAGCAATGTGGTGTGATGAAATCGGTTGGGAATAAAGTGGAGGCATGTAAGGGTCATTTCCTTTTTAGGGGAGGTTCATTCTATCTATCAAAAGTGGAAAATAGGATGAGATGGTTTGCTTTTGCCACTTTTTTATGATATAGACACTCTAAATTGAGAGATGAGAATATTTGCAATTGGAGTTTAGGGGATTCTTAGTCGAGAATGTATGTATAGAATTTTAACTCTTGGCCAAAAATCTCCATTGAAAAATATTAACTCTCATTAAAGAGATTTTAAACCTGAGATAAACTTGCAAAACCTCTTAATCGAGATATATTTAAATGTTTTGGCTATAAATATAACTCTCATCTAAGAGATGATCCAACTCTCAGTTGAGATTTTAAGTTGATCATTTTCATAGCCAAAACATGAAAATTACACCTCCTCACAAAACCTCATTCCAAAAAGTGATACACTTTTCACGTTATTGAATCTTTAGTTTAGTGATGTTGGAAGAAAACATGATGATTGCATCAAAACCATTTTGAATTTATGTCTATATGAACTCCACTCTTTAAGGTTAAATTAATATAGATAGATATTATCACAAAGAAGGTGAAGTGACAAAAGGTGTGTAGGCCTAAGGTGGTTAGTTGGCACTTCAACTTCTTGGAGGTGCAACTTTTGCATACAACGTTGGTTTGGGGCGCATAGTAGCCCGTTGGAAAGAATTATCCAAGGATTACAACTTTCGGTTGGGGTTTGGGCATGTTAACTTAACCATGACCCCCCAATTCACCAAAAAAAAATCATTTAGGGCCTCAAAATGATCCCAAAAGTTTGGGACCCGAAAAAACCATAAAAGAGCTACAAAGACGATAGAGAATAATTGAGTCAGTGGAAGAGGTGGGTGGGCACCGATCTCCACTAGGATCAAGGGTTGAATTTATGTTAATTAAACAAAGCATGTTCAAGAAAAATTATAAGTTCTTGCCAAATTTGGTCAATAGTTGCATTTGAATAATATGATTGCATTGAGGGGCACTATACAAACCACCATGGGGAGATGTTGTCACATAGCAATAGATCACAACTTTAAAGTTTCAAAAAGGTACAAGTAGGGTTTCAAGTATATTTAGATTTATGATTTTGAATTAGAACTCGAAATAAAAAAATATTGTTAATTTTGCAATATGTCACTCGCAATAGTAACAAAATCTTACTTTAAAAGATACAAGTTGGCTTTAGAGGAAAAATAAAGTCACATTTAAAGTAAATTTAAATTTACGTTTTTGAGTTAGAACTAAAAATATAAAATAATGTTAATAAGATATTAATGAAATTAGAAAAAATGCTTACTTGTTATTGTGATGAGGCTACAACCCAATATGGGGGAGATGTTGTAGCAGTGTGTTAGATGAAACGTTAGATAAAAAAATAGTAATAATAAAACATAATTTTGGTTCATTTAAAATAATAAAAATAATAAGTCTATTCAATTCAATTTGTTATATTGTAATTCGATTAATTTATTTATTTATCTATTTTGAAGAAAAAAAACTTATATATTCAAATAAAATAATATATACATGTTCCAATCTCAACATTAAGACTATTTGAACCATAAAAAAATTGGCTATAATGGGAGACTAAACTTAATATTTTCACAGAAAGCACAAAGTCATTGTAAGCAAATTAAGCACACATAATGTGAATTGAGAAATTGGAATCGTCAAAAAACAAAAAAGCACATCAACAAAATCTCCCAAGCGAAGGGCCATAGTTCACTTCACCAAAGAACTCATAAAACTCATAGAGGCCAACAAAATCGATAACTAGAGACAAAGCCTCTTTGGAGAGAATATCTACTTTTTCATTTAATTTGTGAAGTATATAGTTGAAGGACACCCATGTCACACTCTCTCCTGCCCCCCTTGAACTATCAGAGGCTACAAGAGGTGTTATTTATTATTTAACTCGACCTCAAAGGTTTATTATGAAGATGGGGTTACAAAATCCCCTTATTCTGACGTCCTCAAATCTCAAAACAAATATCACCATTACTTAACATGTTAACCATGTACTTCCCATGTGATCTCCATGCGGTCCTAACCATTCAATTTGGTAGGTCTCGTCATCAGGCCCATGTCATATTGTTGCAACCATCACCTCCCATGGTGTTTGGTGTTAAACAAGGTATGGTAGCAGTGGGTGATGAGCCATAAGGTGACAACGAGGTTCCACGACGAAAATTTATTCGTGTCGATTAGCCTCCATCATTGTGCTCACACCTGTTGTGTTGTGTAATGAATTCGGGGGCAAGCAGTTTGTGGTGGGTGGTTAAGCAAGTTCTACCCTCAAGGTTATGCTTGGTTCCACCCTTGCCCCTCCATAATGGTCTAAATTACGCTCAACCTTTATAAACCTTTGAATCATTATGACTCCTAACCATAGCAACTCATGGCTGGTGTCTATTCACACATGGCATGGTTCCACTAGGGCGCAGTTCCACCAACACTTGTTTAGCATTAACCCACCAACATTCATATGAGTTTAAACTTCATCATTGTTAGTGCAAGCAACACATCTCTTATCACAAAAGCTAGCAATATGAGAGCAATGTTTGTGAAAAGGAGGATAACTACCTCACCCATGCCCAACAACTTAAAGTTTGTAACGTAAACCTACCTCTAGGAGCTATGGCCCAATGTCTGAGATATCAACCTCTAAATTTCAGCAAAGTAACAAAAAAGGAAACATTTGGAACCATGCATTCACTTATGTACTATCAAAGTGCATTAGCATAACCACAACATATGACAATAAATTGCATAGTCCAGGGATATAAAAAAACCATGAATTTATAGGACAACATTCCATCATGGTCATATCGGTGAGCTTTATAGCTTACGTAATTGTTCATATACAGAAAACATGAGATATTGCATTGTTAATGACATAATATAATTCATCACCATCCATAAGACATACACATGAGCAATGTACACTTATCTATGTGTTTAAAGACATATGGAAACTTAAGGAGGGACTTCAACTTTCCACCCAATCGTAGGTAAGGCACACTAAAATTCTTTCTTGTATCTAACCAACCCCAAGCCAAATCCAAAGTCTGAGGGGATGCGTATATGGGGACCTTCACACCCAAGGCTTAATCACACAAACAAGAGAAGGACTCCACTGTCTAGGTGGTTTCATAGCCCAAGGCAAGCAACACAATGACTCACTTTCTCTCTAATTAATTCGCAGGGCTTCACCCAAGATCAAATGAGTTATATCTTAGTTTTAGGAGGTGGATCACTACTTTTGGTGGTCTAACATCCACCTCTCATGGAAAGCACCAGAGGGGTTCACTATCCGCTATTTGGGTTAGTTGTACAACCTTAAGGCAAGCACCACATTGAAACATATTTCCCTGCTCTGGTGATTTAACTAGTAGGCAAAAAGCACCAGGCAGTTTTGTATCCTGGAGGCAAGCACCACAGTAACCCAATTCTCCATTGAGCTCCTCATTGATCAATCAGACTCAGAAACACCATATAGTGACTTCAATACAATCACAGGAAACATATTCCTAATTCGCAAAACATTGGTTCAATTCTCACCCATATTCACTTCTTTTGGATTTGATAAAGCTCCTCTCTAGTGTTGTCACCTGAAACTCCCTTACTCCGTGATTCTTAACACTCAAAGTGCTCTATGCACAGTAAACTTATGTGCCAATTTCTTTGTGCCTTCTCTACACACTTCCACCATTCTCCTCTCCACAACTGCCAAAAGACTGAAGTCTCTCATCTCTCCATGTTTCATGAGGAGAGGCGATGGTATGAAATCGTCCTCCACTCAGGCTACCCACTCCAACTTCAAATGCTTGTCAGGGCATGTCAGTTTGTCATTAGGTGAGTAGTTATTACAATTAAGGGTGATTGGTATGGGCATGCTTACAAAACACCATAAGGAAACCAACCAATGTGAAACAAGCATTCAATGCCACACAAGAACCCATCATAGGCTTTCCCTCTTAGAATTTTGGATCTGTATGTCCCTCTATTTAGGCCGGTCATAAATTTATTTTCACACACACATATAATTTACATAGTTGAGTTTACATACACGGGGTGTTATGGAAAAATGGTTGTTACATATTTCCCCCCCTTAAAGGAACACCGTCCTTGGTGTTATATACACAAAACACATAATAACCACCGAGCTTTATATTTACAATGCTTACATTTGTTTACATAGTAAACAAAAATGGGTAAGATACCCTCATTTCATCAACCATTTACCAAGTCGCTTCATTTGGCTCAAAGTGCTTCCATTGCACCTTAATATGCTCGATTACTCAATTTTAGAGCACAATCTGCCTCCATTATGGGACACACAGTGGTTCTAGTTGGAACAGTCCATTAGGTTCAACCTATATTACATATTGATTGCCAAGATGATTAGTATCATGACTTACATTTTGACTTGTCAATTTCTTGGGGTCAAATACTCTAAATGGATTGTTATCCTGTAAGAGTTTGATTTGGAGTTTACTGCCACCAAATCAAAAAAATCACTTGTTTTTGCCAAATTGATTTGCGCTCTTCCTTCTGCAAACACTTCCATTTATTTTACTGAGCATATTCCTCATGAAAGTTTGTTTCTCATCAACACTCTCAACCCATGGTATGGAGATATCATCGTTTATCTTCATACCCAAACCTTCCGATATGAGTTGTCTCTATCCGACCGATGCCACATTCGGCATCAGTCTCAACCTTATTGGATTCTTGGTGATAAATTATACCGAGTCAGTGTCCACTTTGTTCTTCGCAAATGTCTAACACTTGGAGAGGCTGAACGATTCTTGAATGACTGCCACTTTGGGGCATGTGGTGGTCACATGTCAGGCTATGTCACTGCTTAGAAAATCCTTCACGCCGGTTATTTATAGCCTTCCATTTTCAAGTATTGTATTATGGTCATTCAAGAGTGCCATGAACGTCAGATTTTTAACCGCAAGCAGTGAGCCCTGCCAGCACCCTTACATCCAGTCATTACCATTGGTCCCTTTTCTAAATGGGGAATAGATTTCATGACATGTAATCCTCGCTCAGCCAGGGGGCAAGGCTATATCATCGTCGTCGTCGACAACTTCACTAAATGGGCCGAGGCAATGCCCACATATAATGATGACAATATCATTGTTGCTTAGTTCCTCTTCAACCATTTGATAGCCCATTTCGGCGTCCCTCAAGCCATTTTCACTGACCATGGATCACATTTTCGTCAATACATGGTGGCAGAGTTGACTGCTCAGTTGGTTCTTCGCCATGATAGCTCAACTCCTTACTATCCACAAGCCAATGGCGAAGTTGAAGCAATTAACAAAGTTTTGATTACTATGCTTCAATGAACCATTGGGAAGCACAAAAACGATTGGCACCTTATACTATTCTTGGATATTTGGGCTCACCGGACTTTAGCTAAGACAACTACTGGATTTACTCCATTCCAGTTGGTTTATGGTTTAGAGGTGACACTCCCGATTGAGTGTGAAATCCCTTCATTGAAATTAGCTATGGAACTACTTCCTAATACCTCACATGAAGAGGAGCGGTTACTTTACCTTGAGAGGCTAGATGAGACCCGTCGTATTGTTGTGATGGTGATCGAAGCCCAAAAGAAACATGTTAAAGCTCATTTCGATCAAACCATTTCTCCACGTACTTTTATTGAAGGCGACTTGGTCCTCCTATACGATCTGGCCAACGACAAGTTGGGAGTTGGAAAGTTTGAACCTATGTGGCATGGGCCATATATTCTAAAACGTGTCTTACAAAAGGGTGCCTATGAGCTAGTTGATTACGAAGGAAATGCATTGTCACAGCCCCGCAATGGGTTGTATCTGAAAAAGTAATATGCGTGAATTCCGTGTAATTACTTTTGTACATTAGTGTGTGAATTCATTAGTGTGCGTTTTGATTTTTTGGCGTTATTGTTTGCTTTGTAGACATGTTTGTTATGCTTATCTTGTGTTCCACTCGGTTTGTAGATGTCGTCAAACCATTATGTTGGTTTTTCTAATGGTGTTTGTCGTAGCACTCAGAACTTGTCTTCCACAGCTTGGGCACTCTTTGCCCTTGATGGAGAGTTGGTCGATTTATAAGGTATTTTCCTAGGATGGACAACTAATAATATTGTTGAATACAATGCAGTAATTGAACTATTGTCAGAAGAAGTTGCTCTTGGCATTAGAAATTTAGTTGTTAATTTAGATTCACAACTTGTTGTGTTATAATTGAATAATCATTACTTAGTAAGAAATCCACAAATTCTACGTATGTGTCTACGTGTTCGATTATTGGAAAGACATTTTGATTTTATCACATATCAACACATTCCACGTAATTTGAATACATTAACAAATTCATTAGAAAATTATGTTCTTGATAGACATTTGCGTAATTTGTGAAACTGGTCATATCACCGTGACACATGAACACATAAGTAGAAAATAAAACACACACACACACACACACAGATATATATATATATATATTATATATATAATATATTATATATTATATATATATATAAATATATATATAATATATATATATATATATAATATATATTAATTATATATATATTTATATATAATATATAATCGCATCTGTCAAAGTTATTCCATCAAAATCTCAAAAAATAAAGTGTTCCGAGACACATGGCTTTCAAAGCCTACAATAGTGCAAAAATAGCTAGAAATGCTATTCGCCTGCATGACTCGTGATAACATGAGATTGCTCTAATCACTCGGCCTAATAACTGACGTAGTCTCACAAACACTCCGACTTTATGCCTCTGGTATCGCAATGGAACACCATCTATAGTCGCATATTCTGGAATCCCACCAGTGATTACTTCCAAATTGCATTCCATCTCCACCATGGGATTTGCTCCTTCCTCAGAGGGAGCATATTATACATGACGTGCTACTCACCATGCTATTGGCGACATGCCAGGAGGCCTTTTTGGTCCAACGTCTGCGCATTTATCACAAATTAAATCTCAGATACACTTTCACAAAAAATTCATAAAACTTGAAAAATCCAAAAACAAGTTTTACCTGCATCAGTCCACTGTTCACCCGGTGGCAGAGGTAGATCCGAATCCCATCTAAAATTTGTGCCTGTGTAGGCATAGTCATCAACAATGATCAATTGGCGATGCAACCAACTAAAAAACTCTGAAGGGAAATGCATCTGATGGCCTCCTCCTCCACGAAGCATGAGTTCACTCCATCTGACCAGTGTCAAACCTTGTGGAGCAGGATTCGGTATCTCTGTCCACTGATACCAAAATAGGGGCACTCGCTCTAGAAAGAAAGTGAGCAAGATTGAATCGAAGCCGAACTGCTTCAAGTTTCCCCACCTACCTTTGGTTAGTTGCCTCTTCATATTGGAAAAAAACCCACAATTCCAGTTGAATATTTTGGGAGTAAGGCATTCTACTGCGATACTGGAATTGAGATTTTGAAATCTCGTGTAAAGCTTGCGACCCGGATACGCGAGCTATGGTGTATAGAATCGTTCTTAAGGGAATATTTTTGACTGTCGCTATCTTCACCTTCCCACCCATTGTCATTTATGCACCCGGGAAATGTCTCTTGATTAGCACATTGGTGCTCTCACCTCCAGGACAAGATACAAAGATTTGAACTCTTTCCCCTCTTCTAGACAATCCAGTAATGAAGTAAATGTGCGTTTCTTCCAAATCCAGTTCGTGGTCTCCAATAATGAAGATTTCCCGATCAATATCCCATAAACTGATCAATTATTGTAGCAGCTTGTTTTGGGCTCTGAGTCTTGTGGTTCAGAATAATTTCAGTAGCCCATAGTTCCTCAAAGCATTCACACATTTCAGATCTTGGGCAGTCTGATGATCTTCTGCCTCATGGCCTCTTTCCTTCCATTTAGTAACCATGATGCCGAAATCTTGTTAGGTCCCTATAATATTAGTGATTACCCCATTACCATTGTAGTTGTATCCCTTATTAATATTTTTGTGCCCCTATTGTCCCCATATTGTTATTACTGTGCCCCATATAATCCCTCTATTGTGATTTTTGTGGCTTTATATTATTATTGTTAGGTCGGCTGGGTTATATTGTGACTCCTTAAACTCCTATATATAGAAAGGAGGTTTTGTCATTTGAATCATCCAAGAATTTTTCATTTATGTAATGTAAAGGAGGTTGCCCCCTCGAAGATGCTGAATTATAAGGCATTGATCTATCTTTTCTATCTTTTTGTGAGCTGGTTTCATAACATTTGGTAGCGTTGAGGACAATACGTTTTTGAAGGAGAGGGGCATGTTAGGTCCCTATAATACTAGTGATTACCCCATTACTATTGTAATTGTATCCCTTATTAATATCGTTGTGTGCCCCTATTGTCCCCATATTGTTATTACTGTGCCCCATAGATATCCCTCTATTGTGATTTTTGTGGCTTTATATTATTATTGTTAGGTCGGTTGGGTTATATTGTGACTCCTTAGACTCCTATATATAGAAAGGAGGTTTTGTCATTTGAATCATCCAAGAATTGTTCATTTATGTAATGTAAAGGAGGTTGCCCCCTCGAAGATGTTGAATTTTAAGGCGTTGATCTATCTTTTTGTGAGCTGGTTTGATAACAAATCTCCTACAAAACAACCATTAAATATTAATTAAATGCTTTTCCACGGATTAAAACTCAGAATTTTCGCCCTAAGAGAAAGGTTTTTCTTCAAGTATTCTACCTCGCAGTCATCGCATCTGTTTTTATTAAACCCGCGATGTCATCGCGAGGGCCTTTCGGCTTAGGGGCAACCATCACGGGTTTGATGAGCAAACTCGCAATGATCGCCCCCACTATTAAAAATTAAAACCCTTCCCTCTGATAAGCAAAAATTCGATGAAAACATAATGAAAGGCAAGAGAAAAGGCAGAGCTCTTACCTGCGGCTGATGGTTCGAGAAATTATGCCTTGGATATCCCACACTGTTTACGTGAAAAATTGAAGAAAATGGGGTAAAAATGCACTTTCTAATTTACTCCAGGTGAAATGGTAAAAATGTTTTTACTTTTAGTCTATTTATAAGTTTTAAATTCATTTTTACCAATATTTTATTACTATTTTATTATTTTCCTTGATATTAATGATGTGTGGTTATCTTTGTGAAGTTACAGGTACTTTTTAGTTGATACAATAATTATTCTTGGCTGACTCAACAATCTGTATTTTCTCTCTTTTTTCGAACTCGTTAAAAATAAATGAAAAAGGAACCTCCTTTGAATCATCTTTAAGCTATTTTTTTGACTCTCGAAACATGAAAAGATTGTCGAGTATTTGTCTTTTTGAACTCATTAGATTAAATGAATTGATGTCGTTTCAATATATGTTTACCCCTTTTTTGGGTTGAGATTGACCATTTATGAAAAATGTACACCTTGGTCGACATGGTCAAGGGATTCTCTTGAATATTGTTTTCTAGCTTTTTGGGTTCGAGGGACAAATTACGAAAAGTGACATGTTGAAGTTTTATTTTTTGTCTCTTTTTCAAACTCTCTAAATATGAAAAAGATACTGAGTTATTCTTCCGTTAGACTCGTTAATTTTTTTTTATGATGAAAGACTCGTCACCGTGATGAGACCGAGTTTCTCCTTCCTATGACTTGTAAAACTTACTAGGATGGATTCATTCGAAGAATAAACTTATATGACAATAATATGTCATCCCCTTCAATATTGTGATAAAAATTAATTGGGATGCTTGCTAGAAATAGTGGGGAAACATGAAAGTGAAACATCCTTTGTATAGGCAACATGTCACTCTTGAACATGACACTCTTCTGCTTCTTGTGTCGCGTTTAGGATATCCTCACTTAGTCACTTCTCCTCTTGGGTTTGGGTGATCCATTTTTCCTCTCATCTTATTATTCCATTTCATCATGACCCTTGGTCTTATGCTGAGTCAAATGCTGCCACACTCCGGAATCATATTGTCGATGTTCGAGAGAAGTCTTATCCACAGTCTATTGCCTATACATTATCTGACCCTTCACTACAGTCTTGGATCTTATTCAGTTTATTCCACTTTATTCCTCATTTCGTTTCGATGATGGGGGATTCATGATGGCCCTCCTTCGACGAGTCACTTCCTGTCGACTTTAGCTCATTATCCAGGAAGATGACTTAGAGACTCCCTTTCAGTACCTTAGAGATTGCATGCCTTAATGGCAAGTTCTTCACATTCGACGACAGGTTTCATCATTGGCATTTGATCGGATGATTCCACAAGTGTTCGAATTCAACTTCATTTTTCACATTCACAAATTGTATTGTAGTACCTTGAGGACCATTGTCATTACTGGTGGTTTCTCTCGTGCTTGTTAACGGTCCACATCATTGGCCAGTACTCAAGTGGTTTTCTAGCATGTTTGACTTCGACACATTCATTCGCATGTTATAAATCGTACTTTGATTGGGTTGGGATGGAGCGCAAGACCCTGAGTCTTGTCTTATATGGCTCATGGTGTGTAGAGTTATGTATTATTCATGATTGTACACATGTTTTTGCTATACATATGACTATGACCATATCGTGGGGCTTTACATTTATGGTGATCCTTCTATCTTTGATGGTTGCATCCATACCTTAGATCTTAGATTTACAGATGATCCTTTTCATTTGGATGGTTGTGCCCATACCATGAATCCTTTCACATAGTCCTTATTATTCGGATGGTTACGTCCATACCGTGGATTCATGTTTTGATATCAGATATGTATATGTATATGTGTACTTGATTTGTAGGTCTCCTGACAGTGTTTGTTCTAGTCCTTGCAAAATCTTGTAAAGCATCTCAGCCATCACTCCACGTTCTGCCTTCATGCTTTAGGGGGCATTTGTTACACAGTATTTTGTCACACCTCCTGCACTTCCCTGTGACATACCTCGAAGTGCCCAAAACATGACCATCATGCAGTATACTCATCTAGATATGCAGCTCATATCCTCCCTAAAACAATGATGGAAAAATGCCTTGAGCTTCCCCTTAAGGAAATGACTCTAAAACCATAATTTTAGCATCATCGCCCCCTGACACTGAAAACCGCGATGGTCGCTAGTTGCACTATACTAGTCCCATGATGCCAGCGCACTTTTTACTTGGATATTAGCGATGATCCCTCAAAGGAAAATTTCCCAAAGAGGACAAGAAGCATCGTGATCTAGAGGATTCCAAAATGACGAGTTAGAGGTTGTTTGTCATGGATGAGGTTGAGTTCTCTCAACTTGGCCTTTTGGTCTTATCCTTATGAGCTACCTCCTTGAGATGAGGGCCTTCTCCTATATGTTCATCCTCTCCATTCCCAAATGGTTGGTCTTTGGCTATTTGCACCCTTATGCTAAGATTGTGCCTACATGCTACTCATTTGGTTTAGAGAAGGAGTTCTTCGAGAGCTTGAGCTTGGACTTGGAGATTCACTCAAGGAGAGCTTATTGACATCAAGGCTTGGTTGTATGCTTCCTCCTTTATTCTATTAATATATAAAATTGCTGGTTCATTTTCCATAAATTTGTATGTTAATGCATCATTTATCTTAATGTGCCTTGATTTATTAAGTAGGTTACTTTCGATTATGCTATTTGTACTTGTATGCTTTGTTGTGTCTTCATCTCTTATGCAAGCATTCAAAAGCTATGAGCAGTAGGACGGAGCCCATGGTGCAAGCGACTTAAGGTCTTCTAAAAAGGAGGATATTGTAGCATCAGAACGAGGTAGGCCATCATCCTCTTCTTCTATTTTGAATGTAACTTCGGAAAGTGTCTAGCAGATTGTCATGTAGGTTACTAGTCCCACTCATTGGGCTAGAGGGATTGTTTCTGTTCACAAAGAGGATTGCCTAGACAACAATCCTTTCTATCCAAATAGTGTCTTCTCTGAGACTTGCTTTCATTTTCCCCATTAATCTTCTCCCCTTGCCTATCTACATGATTAATCTCCATCTATCCTTTTACAACTTTGAAAGACTTTGTAGAATCACTGCATTAACTTCTGCCCACTTTTCCTGAGCTCTGACAAGTCTTTCATGTGCTCAATTAGTCCCTTATTACCTGCTTTGCAACTTCTGATCTCTTCCCTTAAACTCCTCAATGTTTATGCTATATGAGGAGAATACTCTTCTCCCTATTGCTCAACTGACTTTTCCCATTCCATGGAATTCACATCACGCCTGTAAGTGGATTCATGTGAACTATAGTCTACCATTTTGTTGTTCAACTTTGGCCTTCTCTTTCTTGCAAACATGTCATGTTAAATGAAACAAATAGAAACATAATCAAAATCATACCTCAATGAAGTTTAGGGGAGGCTATCACATCTACATAAATCAGTCTAGATTAGCACGACACACACACACACAATGACATCATATCAACATATCAACGTCAAGCACGATGACACAAAACTACAATAATAACCACATGAATGATAACCATAACCATCACAATGCATACATAACCATATGCAACTAGCCCATCCAGTCCAAGTGTTTGAAGCTGGAAGCCCTGGTACTAGTCTGTAACCCCCCACCCCACATTTACCCGCTTTTACAAGCTCCCCAGGGTAAACATGAGTCAAGTGCTACTTTGACATGATCCCAACCTCCAAGTTCCAATTATGTAAGTGGCGCCTACAAACTAATTACTTGCTGACATTCCTTTGAGACTACAAATCACTCATGAACTTAACAATCATCCCAGAAGATCAATCCCTAAGTTGGAACTCTTTTTCACTAACTTAACACCCCATTTGCAACCTTGATACACTGTGCATGCAGTTATGAGGCTCCAAACGCACCCACAAGGCTGTCTAGTAGTGGTTATGACCCAAACTCCTTAGTTTTGTGCCAGCGGTTGTAAGATTTGTGCCACTTTTTTCAGGCTACCCTCCATACCACTGCCTATAGCTTTCCATAAACATAAACAAGATGATAACAATGTTAACCATTTAAAACTTCAACAAGAACTTGATCAAAAAATGCCTAGTACATGATAGACATTTTGTAAAAAAATATGGTAAACATGAAAGCTATAGGTCGTGAATGCATATTTGATCATAAACTTATGAACTTCATTTAAGAATCACTAAGAAGGATCAATGCCCTCTCAAGCTAGCTGGAAAAATACTTGTTAGCCCATGCATTCATCAACCATTCAATAACTTATCAAATCATGAACAAGAGTCATAACTAGAGCGCATCATAGAATCATGCTTATAACCAACATATAAGCATAATAGAAACCATGACAAATCTACCATAAAATCCACATAATAATCAGTACATGTGCTCATTGATCATATTAGGAAAATAACTCCGATTAACATATACAAAAGCCAACCAAGTCAAGGACTGCCACTTACCACCTAACAATAAATTAGGTTGAACCAAATCTTTCTTTCAGCCAATCACTCACGTGTCATATTTCAAGCATGAATGTGGGATATCATGGGATAAACCAAGACATAACCAAACATAGACTTCAGAGGTTAAACCACCTCCACCCTCAAGCTACCATGATCTCACCTAAACTGGTCTTGAGATCACAAAACTAAACCAAGCATGGATGCCTCATAATTCCTTCTCCATATCTTGAGGAATTTTCTTGTCTTCGCCCACATTTTGAGGGATTCTTGGAGAAAACCATCTCCACCCCAACCCTTGGGATTCTCCCGAGATCACCTCACCTAGATCCAAAACCTTTGGACAATCAAAAGTTCAACCAAGAATGAATCCCATCACAACATGTCTATCCAAGAAATGCAAGGCAAGGTAGAAACCACTATCAAACCTGGCAAAACCCATGCCAATGTCAACAAATTAACCAAAAATAAACAAATGCGTGTAAAATGCATTCTCACCTCAGCTAGGAAATTACACATGCAACCTGTTACCTGCAAAATCATGTTGTTAAAGTTGTTGATCCAACCTTCTCCTTGCACTTCCTTTCTTTCATTTGCATTGTTCTTTACTTGCTCGCTCTCTCCCCTTGGAGCTCTCTCTCTCTCTCTTTCTGAAATTGATCCCAAGCCAAAATTGAAAAAGAAAAAAATTAAAATAAATAAATTGTGCCAAAAGTTGTGAATTGTTTATGTGATGCCTTTTTATCATTGATTTCCCATTTTCTTTCATTTTCCTCTTACTTCCTTTACATGCACATTTGTGTTTTTCATCTCCCTTTTCTCTTATTTTCCTTTATTTCTCCTAATTAAATGCCAAATTTTCTTTTGCAATTTCCATAGCCATAATAAACCACAAGTGATGCCTACTATATTGTTTTCCCAACATTCATCTTGGAATACGTGTCCCATGACCTTGGTCTTATTATTTTTGCCTTTAATATCCTTTATTACATGAAAATTTAACTTGGGGCTATTACAGACAATATGGAAAAGGAGATGGAAGATTTGAAAATCTCCATGTCCACCTTCCTATTACATCCTAGATAGGAGATACTCCCTTAAGGAGATATTAAGACATACTGTGTTAAAATCCTGGAGGAAATAGAGATTGAGCTCCAAAAGCATGATTTTATCACCTCAAAATACACGTTATAAGGAATTCAATACAACACCAAGGAAATACTTCATTCTCAAGATTGATATGAGGAATTTTGATGGCACTGATCCTATAACATGGATATTCCAAATGGATAAAATACTTCTTACACTAATTAAAAAGCTTACAAACATAAATTGTATACATGTATTTAGAACAAGATCAACTTGTATGGTATCAATGAATTTGTGAAGAGAAAATTGATTTTATTATATCTTGTTCCATTTTTATGAAGGGATTCATAACACATTATGGGGGTATTAAGAGAAATAAAGTATTTATTAGATTGGTAAATCTTCAGCAAACAGGTTCAATTATAGAGCATATTCAACAATTCTAGAAGATTAGTGTTAAGGTCAAAAACATTTTAGAGGATAATTTGCTAAACCTCTTTATGGGAACTTTAAAGGAAAGAATCAGACATGAGGCGCATCTTTTTAAACCTAAACCCATTGAGAATGCTTTCAATTTGGAAAGGAAAATTGAAAGTAAAAATATGGCTACTAGAAGAGTGATCACTCACAACTATAGGAAACATCACGCTCCATTTCTTGATCTCACTAGATTTACAAGATTGGCCCCTCAACAAATGGATGAAAGAAGAACAAAGGAATTTGTTTACAATCATTTAGAACAATGGCCCCTAATTTTCGAGATATTTTCATGATATTTTCCACAAAAGGCAAGGAAATTAAGCTTAGAGGTATCTAGGTGATAAGCTCTAATTACATGACAAAAGTAAGCAAAAACAGACACCATGATGTAATCGAACAATTGTGCTCATTTTATGTTTGAACATCTATATGCTCTACTCTAGTGGATCTCTGAAAAGTTATCAACAATCATTCCACGCTATTTGGAAAGATGTCGAAGGGTCTTCCACCTGTTCAAGACCATAACCATGTTATTCATTTGTAACTTGGAACTATAGCCCCTAAAATTAGGCCTTACAAGTATCCACTTGTACATAAGAGTGACATTGAGCATGCGATATAAGAAATGTTAGAGGTTAACATCATTCAACCTAGCCAAAGTGCTTTCTCTTCATTGATGATGGTGGTTCATGGTTTATGTGTCTAGATAAATTACCGCCAAGATATTAATGCCACAATGAGGTGTTGCATAGGATCAGAAGTATGACTTACAAATTGGAGTTGCTTCCCTCTTTACATGTACATCTAGTCTTCCCATGTTTCTTTCTTAAATAATGTAGTTGGTGACAAGATCCTAATCCAAACTATTTTACTAGAGATTAATTAAGAGGGAAAAATCATACCAAAACCAGAAACAATCCTTGTAACAAGGATTAAGCAGTTGAAAATTTGAGTAATTACTGAGTACCTCCTCAAATGGAAGAACCTACTAGTTGAAGAGTCCACATGGGAAAATAATTTATTCATGTAGAGGCATTTGTAGTTATTCAAGTGTTGAGAACAACACTTGTTTAAAGGGGAAGGACGTGTTAATCCCTAAACAAGTCCCATGTTAACCCTAAAACCCCTTATTATGCCCTAGATATTGTGTTATTACATTTCCATTTTTATGTTGTTATGTAGGCCAAGCCTTTCATTGTACCCTTTGTCTCGCACACACACCCACATACACACCAAGGAGAACTAGTCTTAGGATTGTCATACCTTGTCTTGTCTTCTATTCATTGTAAAAGTGGGTTCCACCCTCAAAGTGGATTATGTCCATTGACTTATTTTCATTTTTAATGTGCATGGTTCTCCGTGGAACAAGGGACCTTCGTTTACAGAACAATTTGATTGCTAAAGTCTACATAGGTGTACATACTCTACCCCATTTTGGATTTGAACTTTGACCTCTAAGGAGGAAATGAACAATGTTATGACATTGATAGAACATTATGACACTTTCAACATCACACATATATATAATGAACACTATAAAACTTGTATTTTTTTATAGAAGGGAGGGATATTATATTTCGAGTGTTATAAAATATGTTTCAAAATCTTACACAATTTATCTTTGTAAAGTTCAAACATCGTAGATGAGATATGTTTGAAAGTGATAAAATCTATCATAATTTAGTGGTCATTTAGTACTTAGGATATTTATCATTAGTATTTATTTGTGAATAGATGTTGACTCATCACTAGTATTTAATAGAAAACATACCTTTTGAAATAACTTGTTGATGATAAGTCCCCATGATGGGTGTCTAGATGCAGATCTTCCCCTCCCACCTCGCTAACATGATCGAGCATCGTCTCATTAACATTAGCATGCCAGACATCTGGCAATAGACTGATTGGAAAGTCACCTTGAAGGTGCGATGGGATATGTTATCAGACATTAGATAGTATGCTAAGTATAAATCTGGTACTCGACTACACATATCAGATTCATGTTGGATATTTGCAGAGTTAGAGTTTAATGTCAAAATTTTTGAACCCAATCATGTCTTGAACAACCTTTCTCACTCCTCATGGGAATCAATAATTATGAGAAATTGTGCTCGTGTGTTCGATAAATCATTGCAACATCATGGAACCTTCCCCAAGTACCGCACAATAATCTTATTTAAAACCTAGCAAAATTAGATTAACAACATGACAAACACCCTTATAATTGGAAAATTTGAGTGTCCCAAGATCTACAACCACTTTGTCAAGACCATGCAAAGCCTCCTGAGAGTTGTCTATCGTTGTGTTGGAGAACTCTGATCGATTTGTTGTGCTGTGCTTGTGGTCGACCTAGTCACTAACTCCTCAGAGTGGCAGGTAAGAGCCTTCTCATTTTAATTCAATGGCTTCAGTCCCCTCCTTTGTTCTGTTAGTTCGTTCTTTAGTTTTTTATTTTTGTGGATCTTCATTTCTCAAGGCCAAAACCTAATTTTTTTTGGCATTGTAGCCATTCCATAATAGCTATAACCCTCTTCTTTCAACCTTTATCTTGCATCCTCTGTCAATACTCTATTGTCAAATCGATTGTGACAATATGCTCCAAAATTTGTCTCAAATCTCATCCAATAGATTCCGCTTCTATGTCTCTTTTTGTCAATCTTATATAGCCTCCTCCCTTGTTTATAATCTTTTACAACCCTTGTCACTCCAACAAAAACATTAGCATGACTAGAGGAAGAACTACTACCCCTTGTAGAGGAAGAGGAAGATACAGTCCCTCTGCCTCTTCTCCAACCACAAGCCAAATGTCTTATAGTCCACAATTATGATTCTAAACTCAACCATAGAATCTATCACAAAGTATGAGTAGTATATATTGGATCTTGTCAGATCAGAAATCAAAATAATTGAAGCAACGATCCGCAAGGGACGTAATTGAACTCCTAATCACCATGTCCAATCCTAAACCATGAAATGAGTCCCAATTTGGATACCCCAGCTTGCTCCAAATATTCAAGATACATGTAATTTGTCAACATTTACTGGCACACAAAAATTATGCTTGGGTGCATTATTGTCGACAACAATCAAGCTTAGTAGGAAAATTTATATAGGAGGATCCAAGATGCCTCAAAATTCAATAGTCCCGAATCACGATGAAAATTTCCCCATATCGAAGAGCTTGATGAGAACTTTCCAACGCAGCTTGAATGGGCTCAAATGGACATTGTATGAGAAATTTATTCCATTATGAAGTTTTGTGAAAACATGCAAAAAGGAAGAACATAGGTAACACGTGGAAACCCATCAAGGTGACACATGGTATGTTGTATGAAGGACATGTAGCAGGTTTTAACAACTAACATGGTAGACAGTATAGGCAACATGTGGTAGGATTGTACATGTGACATGGCAAGACCTTGGGATGGCACAATGTTAACACAAAGTTGATGTGGTAGATAGATGGTGTTGATGTGGCAGGACATGTGGCATTTTGCATGGCTGGGAAAGAATAGCCAAATGATGACATGGAAGGCATTGGAAGTGACATGTGGCAGGTGACTTTGCATTTGACTAGCATTTGATGTGGCGTCCAGTTGGTAGTTGATGTGGCATTGGCCAATCAGAGGCCGCCACGTGGTAGCCTCTGAAAGGCCAAGAAGGCTCGAGGCCCGAGCCCATAACTTTGGTAGACAAATGTAACGATATGGTTATAAAAAGCATGCAGGTGGAGCCAATGGGGTTTAACCCTGCGACCCAGACACACAACTCAACCACTCCACCAATAGGCCACACACAAACTATTGATGACAACAACAATTATTATAAAATGTTATTGTTACATGTGGGGGCTGATGGTAATGTTCGCAATTTTGACTGCGTGACCTATCCCATATGGTTATAACCATATACAAGAATCCAACCGTCAAACAATGCGCATTGATTGTTGATTGGGAAAAGTATAACAAAGATATATATAATAATAATAATAATAATAATAATAAAGTACAATATGATTCACCGCTACAACCTTTGTAGGCTCGATCCCGGGGTTAGAGAGCCTAACACTTGATATACCCAAAAGAATTACCATTGCGCCACAACTTGTGGTTGTGAAAGAAAGGCCAATCCCTTAGTTTTGTTGTGAGTTTTATCACTTTATATGTGATAATACACTCTTATTATGACATTTTGGAGATCACAAAAAGGAGATATTGTTGTGTGGGCTTCTTAAGACTATTATACAATTGCAGAATAAAGAGGCAACTTTTGAGATTGAGGAATTTGATGTAATTTTGGTTATTTTGCATCACAAGCCACTCCATTGGAAGTGGACTTGGTGACGTAGCCCACACTTGGTGAACTCTGTTATCAATCTCATTATGTTCCTTTTATTTATTTGCGGTTATTTAATTATATTCATAGCTTTTTTGAGGCTTTTATTAAGTTTGGTATTTTCACATTTTGTTTAAGACGAAAAATCATGGGCTCATAACAAAATATCCTAAACAACAATGCCCACAAGCTGGTAGATTTGGAGGAGAAATTACAACTTCGACCCAAAAATTAACATTCTCCTCAACATGTGCATCAATAACCCTTTTCTAGGAACTAGGAATGCTCACCAGTAGCTCCCCAAGTTGGATAACTCTGGTTGTTAGTTCCTATGCAAACTCATCTTTTTGTTTTTTGTTTTCATTAGCTTATGTATGCCAAACTTATGCATCGGATCAACCAACCACTAGTTTACTTTTTTTGTCTAGTATCTGAAATGGTTAGAAGAGGCCTCCACAACCTTAAGTTTTTTAAGTTAAACCTCTGTTTTATTTTCCCACTAGGCATATCAGAGATTGTCAATTACTGACCATGTAAACCTTTGCTTTGATAATATAAAGTGCCTTATTCATAAAAAGAAAATAAAAAACTTGTAGATGGTATATAAATTTGTATGCTTATACTTCTATATTTTGGATTATTAACTTATTTCTTTATGTTCAAGAAAAAACTCTTAACAAATCAAACACGATTTTAAACTTACCTTGAAATCTACATAAATAAAATATATAAATTTTTAAAAATAATACTAAACAATAAAAAATTAAATATATATGATAGTGAAATTGTTAGAAAAACAACTAGGGATGCTCCTAATGAATCTTTAAAGCTTGATAAAAAAAACTATGTACAAAATTTCTATTAAAAATGAAGAAAATGTACTATATAAATAGAAATCAAAGAAGATGTAATACCTATCTAAATCAGATCTTAGGAAATTTTGGAGTGAAATTCTAATTCGTAAAACTAAAGAATAATTTGATTGCCTTGAAGAACTGAAATTCCTTATTTTCTTTTATGAATCCCCTAATGCCACGGACACCACTTTTAATGCCCCTATAGAAGATGAAATATTTTCATTAGAATACATTGAGTCTAGGGTTAAGCAACTCAGAACTAGGAACAACTTAGGACATTGAAGGCTACTACGTTTAATTTTTTCAAATAGGAGGGCATATCCTTATCCCTCATATACACAAACTCTTCGATTTGACAGTGAAACAAGGCTTCCCTAAGCCTTGGAAACATATCTTCGTTGTACCTATCTTCAAAAGTGGGGATACAATTCCTCTAATTATAGGACCATTATGATTAGCCATAGTTTAGCCAAACTCCATAGGACTATTTTAGAAAAGTAGATTAACATATGGCTAGAAAACCATGATAAAAATTCTAAAGGCCAATATGGATTTAGGAGATGTCATTCAACTACGAACCACCTTGTTATTCTCATGATCATTATAGAGGAGTGTCTCAATAATAAAACCAATATCTTTTGTTGTTTCGTTGAGTTTAGAAAAGCTTTTGACACCATTCCTAACATAAAGGTGTAGAAGAGGTTGGAATAGATAATGGTTCCTCTCGAGTTAATGGTTGTTGTGAGAAGGTTGTATGAGAATTTTATTACCAAGTTTAGGACCACTAATGGTTGTTTGAAGAAATTAATTGCAATATTAAAGTCAAGCAACAATGTCCCTTGTTCTCGGCCCTGTGTCCGCCTGAGGGTTCCCTCTCTGCCCGCCTGAGCTCCGATCAGCGATCGCTTTCTCGTTGGTTTGGCAGGTTACCGATCTGCAGGCTGATCCAAGCGATTGTGCACAGGGAGATCTGGAGGAGCTCGATCCGTCCGAGCTGAGATTTCTTCATGGAGTCTTCTTCACCCTCTCCCACCAGAGCAGAGGCCTTCTCAAACCTTCTGAAATCTCTGCCAAAAAAGAGAACCTCAGAGGTTTCGAAATTCGTGAAACGTCTTGATGATATCCCGGAGATCTCTCTCCCGCTTGAGAAACCGATCCAGGTTGCCATTTCTTTGTCTGAATGTGCCTTGGTGGGTCAGTTCACCGGTCTCTGGCCCTCACCCAGATCCACTGAAAGCTGGGTTTCTAGGAACTAGGCGCCCTTGATCTCGGGCAAAGTCACTTCTTACTTTCTAGGGAAGGGTTTCTTCCTGTTCGAATTCTCAGAAAAGGAAGATAAGGACATGATCTTCCGAAATGGACCCTATTTCATGGGCCCTCAAGGGCTGTATCTCAATAAGTGGACGCCAGACTTTGATCCAGCAGTCGACGTTCCCACTGCCGTGCCTGTGTGGGTTAGACTGCCTAATCTGCCAATGCATTGTTGGAACTGGGAATCCCTCAAGCATATCGGAAATACCCTGGGTAAATTCATAGATCGAGCTAACAACAAAGATCAATATGACTGCGCGAGAATTTGTGTTGAAGTCGATCTCAAGGTTGGGCTACCTGAGGCGAAAAAGATCAAAGTAGGCAGTTGGACGCATCTCCAAAAGCTAGATTATGAGCAGTTGCTGTTCAAATGTAGGAAGTGTCAGGTCTATGGCCACTTCACTAGAGGATGTCCAAAAAACGTAGAAACAGAGAAAGACAAAGAGGACGGGTGGACGCAGGTCAAAAGGGCAAAAAACAAAGCCCCAAAAACAGGAAATGCCAACGGGAAATCCCTTCAAATGGGGTCTCAAAACCCGCATAGGGAAGAGCAAGGAAACAAATACATTCAACTCAGTTCAGCATCAGAGGAAGTTCACGAACCAGAGACACAAAAGAAGGAATTGGCCCACAAAGAACCCTCTCAAGAACCAGAGAAAATAGATAGCAAAACAGATAGAATGGAGGACTCACCCTCAGAAGAGGCTGAGGAAGCCCAAACCTCAGAAGATTCAGAAGAAGAAGGTGAGATAGGAGAAACACAAACCTCGGCCAGAATATCTTTAAGGGGCCGAAAATCAGCACGTGAGAAAAGAGAGCAGGAGACATATAAAGACAAACTGCAAGGAAGTCAACCCACCATTGAGAAACTCCTGGTTAAGACTCCGAAGATGAATAGAAACCCGCCTCAGAGCTCTAAAGGAGCTCCCCACTCCAAAAATAAGTAATGAGAATCGTCTCCTGGAACTGTAGAGGTATGGGGAGCAAATTCAAGGAAGAAGCAGTAAAAAATCTGATAAGATCGAAATACCCTGATATCCTCCTCATCCAGGAGACTAAAATGGAGGATAAGGCCTTCCTCCAAATAGGGAAAAACCTCTGGAAAAAAAGTGAAGAGCACGCTGTCTCAGCCAGAGGTGCCTCAGGAGGTCTGGGCACCCTTTGGAACCCAAGCAAGATTACAAAGGTGAGAGATAGCCAACACCCATTGGTTATTCTCAAAACTTAAGCATGTTGATACAGAAGAGACCCTATGTCTCTTTAATGTGTATGTCCCGGTCAGCGCAGGAGAAAAAAAGAACTATTGGGATTCTATCGGAGCGCTGGCAGACTCTGAAGATCTAACAAATACTATCATCGTTGGAGATCTTAATATCACTCTATCTACGGCTGAAAAACATGGTGGAAACATTGTAAGGGATCCAGCGAGAGAGTGGGTTGAATATCTACTCCAGGATTGGGATATGACCGACATCAAACCCTCTTCGGGAAAATATATCTGGTCTAATAAAAGGCTTGGTCTAGGCCACATCGCTGCAAGGTTAGATCGATTTCTTGTTCAAAGTTCTTTTTTACTTCTTGGTCTAGATACTAGAATGCATATTCTTCCATGCAGTGTCTCTGATCACAGGCCCATTAAGCTATAACTCTCGGCTCATTGGGATAAAGGCCCCACTCCTTTTAAATTCAATCCTCTCTGGATTAAGGAGCAATCCTTCTTGCAACTAGTAAAGGATATGTGGAAGCAACCTGTTAATGGCTCTTTGTTCTTTGTATGGGAAGAAAAGCTTAGAAAAGTGAAGGCAGCCCTCAAAGTCTGGGCAAAATCTCTCCCAAACCCTGCAGTGGAAAGAAAGAAGTTACAAGAGCAGCTAGAGATCCATCATCTTAATTCAGAAAATGAGGAGATCACAAAAGAAATCCTCGAAAAAGAAGCAGACCTCCAGCAAAAGTTGCTCAAAGCAAGCCTGGCCGAGGAAGAATATTGGAGGATCAAATCTCGCAGACTTTGGCTCGAGGCAGGTGACAAAAACACATCCTTCTTCCATAAACAAGCCCAAGCTCGAAAAAACTTCAATAGCATCATCGAAATCAGGGAAGAGAATGTTATTCATAGAGACACTCAAAGCATTAAAAATGTGGCCTTTCAGCGTTTCAAAAAGTTGTATAATGAGAAAGAGGAACAGGTTCAAATTACATTGACTGTAAAAGAAGTTCCCAAGCGGATATCAAACAGAAAGAATCAATACTTGGAAGCAGAAGTCACAAATAATGAAATCAAAAAAGCCCTCTTCTCTATGGAGCCAGACAAGGCTCCAGGGCCTGATGGCTTTACAACAAGGTTCCTACAGCACTGCTCGCAGATTATCGAAAAAAGATTTGTGCAGGATGGTCCGGAAGTCTCAAAATTGTTAGAAGATAGGGGGAAGCACTAACTCGGCTTTTTTGGCCCTCATCCCCAAGGAAAGAGGAGCAAACTCTTTCTCCAGATTCCGCCCTATCTCTCTTTGTAATATTGGCTATAAGCTGATAACAAAAGTGATAGCGAACAGGTTGAAAACAATCCTCCCGAACATTATCCCTGAGAATCAGGGGGGCTTCATTCAGGGAAGACAAATAACAGACAATTACACGCTGGTTCAAGAAGAAATCCATTCAAGTCTAGCCCGGAAGGAGCAAGGAATGGTTATCAAACTTGACCTTGAAAGTGCCTTTGATAGGGTTAGACACAGATTTTTGCTGGAGGTCCTTCATAAATTCGGATTCGGGCATAAGTTCATCAATTGGATTAAGGCTTGCATTAGTGAGCCATGGATTGCCCCACTAGTGAACGGGGGAGCCACGAACTTCTTCAAAGCCTCAAGAGGGTTGAGGCAAGGGTGTCCCCTCTCCCCCTTTCTCTTTGTCCTCCAAGCATCGGCACTAAGCTTCCTTTTGATTAGAAAGCAGACAGAGCAAGAAATAATGGGAATAAACATTGCAAGAGTAGTAAAAAGTATCAATCATGCGTTGTTTGCAGATGACACTTTGTTGCTGGGAGTTGCCTCAGTGGTCTTGGCAAATCGATTTAAAGAGGTAGTGGATGACTTCTGTGCAGACTCAGGAAGCAAGCTTAACAAAGGAAAATGCCAATTTTACTGTTGGAACACCTCTGCCAGACTGACCCAAGCAATTTCTAATTGTCTTGGCTTCCCAACCTCCTCTACTTGGACTTCTTTCAAATACCTGGGGCTTCCTGTCTTCCAAAAAAAAATCCTTAGCAGAGAATGGATGTCACTGCTGGATAAATTCAAGCTCAAAATTCAATCCTGGAGATATAACTGGCTCAACCTAGCAGGCAAGACAGTTCTGATAAAGTCTGTATTGAATAGCCTGCCTATCTTTCAGGCAACTGTTATGATGGCGCCCATGGGTATAATGAGGAAGATGGAGGAGTATATAAAAAAAAAATCTGGAAAGGGGGCAAAGGCAATGAGAGAAAGATCCCATTACTAAACTGGAAAACAATCTCTCTGCCCAAATTAGAAGGCGGCCTAAACTTTAAAAATCTCAGTATCCAAAACACAGCGATGGGTGCCAAATTGGCTTGGAGAATCATCGCTCCAAATCCGGGTTGGGCACAACGGGCCTTGTGGAAAAAATATTTCGGAGGACAGAGAATGCGTTGTCTGAGCAATCCAAAAGGAAGAACAGGTACGTTGATCCACAAACAATGTCAAAATTCTGCAGCTCTAATCAAGCAACACGCCCACTGGATTCCAGGGAACGGACAACGAATTCACATTTGGGACGATCACATTATGGGAAGTGACCCGTTGGCAGAAGACCATTCCTTAACAGCTCTGAGAGAATGGATGACCACGGAAAATATTAAAACACTGTGGGACCTGTCCCTTTTGGACAATGATGATTGGCGACGGTGGAAACAGTTAGAGGTGCCTGCGAATCTTGCTCAGGATTATATCGTTCTTCTATGTCATTTGAAAGGAAAAGCTCCGTTAAACAGAAAGATTGTTGACAGCAGAGGGTGGGGATCGATCCCAGGCAATTATACAGCTTCGAAGGGATATGCCCAGCTTATCCGAATCCCCAGTGCTCCGCCTGATCCGAGACCATGGCAGGGGGTATGGACTTATGCTACGTTGCCCAAAGTGGATATGTTCTGCTGGCTTCTATGTCACCATAGAATTCTGACTGAAGATAGACTTAAAAAAATAGGGTTCTCAGGGCCATCCCGCTATCCTCTGTGTGAGAATCATGAGGAAAATGCATCTCACATGATGTTAACCTGTAACTTCGCTTCAGAATTGTGGAAGGAGGCCTTAGAAACATGGAACATGAAATTTGGCTCATTCAATCACTGCTCAGAGCTCTTTTCTAATTAGAAACGATTATACCCAGGTGGAGCCGCCCAGGATTCACAAATCAGAGATGCTTGGCTTGCCCTGTCCAAGCTAATTTGCTGGCATATCTGGTTAGAAAGAAACCAAAGGATCTTCAAGAGTAAGAAGAGTGCTGCTAAGCTAATCTGGGTTAAAATTAAAAGCCATCTTAAAGAATGTATGGGAGATCAGTTAAGCATAAAGGATCTCACTGAACAAGATATAGCCTGGGGTGCCTCCCTGGATCTTCACTTTTCAGATATTGTAAAGAACCCCCCTCCTCTCTTAAAGTCTTGGAAAATTCGCTTAAATGATACAGACTTCGCCGAATTCTGCAACAAAAAGGCAAGGAAAGCTCTCTTTTTTTACGATGCAGCTAAAGCAAATCCTGGCAGTTCTGGAGCTGGAGGGGTCATTAAAAGTGCAGAAGGTATAACAAAAGCTAGATATGCTTGGGGAGTAGGAGTCAACACCAGTATTCAAGCTGAAGCTCTAGCTCTCCTACAGGGACTCAAGGTGATTAAGAAATTGGGAATCAGAGAGGCAGTAGTGTTTGGAGATTCTCACACCATTATAAATGCCATGGTGAACAAATCCTCTTCATCCGATATAAGACTCTCCAGGCTGCTGAGCAGAATAAACACCCTCACATCGTCCTTCCAGAAGTTGGAATTTCTTCACATAAAGAGGGAAAACAACAAAGAAGCAGATGCTGAAGCCAATATAGCAGTCCATCTCCCTCTCGGAAAATATATAAGAGGCGGAGAAGAAGGTTGGGATCCCATCCCCTAGCAGATCAATAAGAATGTATTTCTGTGTATTGTTGAAGCAGTTTGTTTGTATTTTTAAATTAGGACAGATTGAAAATTCTGCAAGACGAACAATATGTAAAATCAGGAAAATATTCAAGAGGACAGCTACATGGGTTCTGGACGAGGCAAATGCTGAGTCTCTCCTCCCATTTTGTAATTTGAATTGAGGCAATTCAGCCAAGAAGGAATATATTAGTCTAACCGTTTCTTTAAAAAAAAAACAATGTCCCTTGTCCCCTACCTTTTGTGACATACATTGATAAGTTAGAAGAGTGTTTTGGAAACTGTGGGTTGTGTTGGTCTTACACTCATTGTTCTTTTGACAATATTGTTCTTTTGATGAGGAGTCATAATGACCTTCACAAGTAATTAAGAATCCTTCTAGTTTTCTGTCCAAGATGGGTATGGCTATTAATATCGACAAAACATAAGTCATGGTCATTAAACCAAAAGGATCACATTTGATACTTTCATATAGGACAAAGAAAAGGTTGGATGGATTCCCTTCATATGAATATCTTGGAATTGATATCCATCACAAACTCAACTAGAATTATAGCAATGAGTGTAGAAATTGCAAGAAATTTGCTATTGCTAATGAAATTGAACTGAAATCAAGAGACACATTTTTTTTCTACTATTATGTGGAAAGGAAAAAAACACGATAGAAACACATGCAATAAAATGAAACCATCAAAACACAAGTATCACAATGATTTTACAGGAGAACCCAACTACGAAAACCCCCTCCACTGCTTTGCATTAATTCATATGAGAAAGAGAAATAATTACAATGTCTTACTTCAAATCTGAAGCACACCCCGCACCTTAAAACTGTCCTCCTTCTTCCTGACTTGCTCTGGCCAACACTTAGCCAATTCAATTCTCAACCAACGTCCTATTTCCTTGCACAATCCTAGAGGAATTAAACTCCTAAATAATAGGGGAATTCCCTATTTCCTTGCACAAATCCAAGGGGAATTGATCACATGCTTAGTGCAAAAACATTGTACACTCATATGTATACAATTATAAATACAAATGTGCCTTTTCCATCCACTCAACTAGGCAATTAGTATTCCATGCATGACTACGTCTATTTTTAGTTGGTTGACTAGTTAACAGAGAGATGAGTGAGTTAACAACAGTTATAACTACTAAACTAACCTTCAACTGACTCAACTAATGACAAGAGCTTAGTTAACTGAGTTCAACCAACAATAAATCAACTAGATTGTTAGATCTTAGAAATCAACGCATGCACAACTCTACTTCTAGCCTACACACTCGATTTTACCGACTTAACTGGTAGACAAGGCCATGCCACTCTAGCTAACTGAAATCCAAGTCATCCTTCTAATGTGGAAAATCAAAATTTCTCCATTTGACTAAGGTACTAGTCAAATGAAGCCTTTTCTTACTACATTCTAACACTCCCTCTTTGTAAGAAAAGGGTTTTGCACAACCCTAATCCAACTCTTGTGGAATGTATTGTAGCACAAATAAAACTACCTCTCATTGTTGTTGTTGTTACCGCAACAACTGCAACTAAGAAGCATCCAAAATACTCAGTCAAATGTGTCTCTGAGTTGCAACTGTCTCCTGAGCATTTGACTGCTACTAGTCTCTACACTGTTTACTGGGAAATCTGCGTTGTTGCTGACTTTGCTACTGAGCCTCCTACTCTATTGTCAACACTGCTCTGCTCTCCTCAATATCTGACTGTTACAACTAACATTGGTCCTCCTACTACCGAATATTGTGGGCCCATGTAGCAAGGGTAATGATCCATGAGAAGAGTATACTGCAACTGCTACTCCTCTCCTATGGAACCTACCCAAACCTTTGCAAGTTTGGGATTAAGGCTCTACATCGCCCGACCTCACTCCTATAGGAATGGTTGCACGCATGGTGAAATATGCCTTTAGCTTGTAGATATTTTTCACTCTAACTCCAATCTTTTTCACTTTTTCAGTAGCAACATGCTTCATAAAATCTTTCCCCTTACTAAACACCACATCATAACCTCTATCCTCCAATACAACTACAAAATTTAAGTTTTTCTTTAGCCCAGGCACCTACATTACATTTTTCAAGTGAAGATGGGAGCCTGACTCCCTCTTAAAGGTGACAGTACCAATTCCTTTGGTACTATACCTCCCATCATCTCCAAATTCTATGTTCAATTTGAGATCCTTCTCTTCTAGGTTACTTAAGATATCCTTATTTCTTTTCATATGATATGGGGCACCAAAATCTAAGTACCAATTGCTCCCTCTTGCTGTGCTTTCCATGTAAGCAAAGATGGTGAAATCTAACTTGAATTGAGATGCCAACGTATATCCTCCTTCTCCTACTACAGGCTCCTTGTTGGATTTCTTGTGTGCACACTTGGTTGCATAATGTCCATATTCATGACAATGAAAACAGTTTATTTTGATGAGGTCCATCTTCTTGCCATTTTTCTGGCTAGATTATGCCTTGCCTTGGGCCTTCATGCCTTTTGCCTTCTTTCCTTTGTCAATTAGAGCACAATCTTCTACCTCGTATGCAATGGATGTGACACCATCTCTAGTGTTTCTTCTGATCTCCTCCTGCACCAAATCAGACCAAAGTCTCTCCCAACCTGGTAGCTTATCTCTTCCATTAATTGAATCCTGATAGTTGTGCCAGGATTTCAGAAGGCCAAGGAGTGCTAAGCTCACAAGTTCAGATGATGGCACATTTTCTCCTACTCCTCCAAGTTCATGTTGAACTTGAGTGAATTTGGATAAGTATTGAGGAATAGTTTCATTTTTCTGCATTCAAATTTTCTTGAGTTTGCCTCTCAATACCAATTTCCTGGCATCACTACTGCTATGGAATAGATCCGTGAGGGTTTCCCACATTGCAAAAGGAGTCTCCTTTCCATGCAAGTTCGAAACCAACAGATCTCTGTGAAAATTCGGCTAACCCTGAATCTTATCGCAACAACTGATGTTATTTCTTCTATTTGTTAATTTAATTAAACAAATTATTTGTTGTGTGTTACGGAAAATATCAAAATAAATACATTGCAACCTTCACACAAAAAATATTGCGGAAGAATAAAAACGATGGAAGAGAAAGATGCACACACACAATATGACATCGTTATTTTTGGACTAAGTCCCTGGAAAAACCCAACTCAGGAAAATCGATGCGACAATGGAGGGTTTTGATATTATGCAATAGTGAAAATATGAGTACAATCTATGGACGCTTAAAGTAGAAATCCAAACAGATAAATAACTGGCAATAATAACTAGTGAGAAAAACTTCTCACTCCATAGGTGATCCAACACTGACCTTAGCTCAAATTGAGTTGCTTCTTACTCCCTCTACATAGTCACTGCGTCAGCCTATGCAATTACTACATCCCACAAGCTTAGAACTGCGTCTCCTTTCACTGTCTCATTAGCTGTTATATAAGAAACTGATAATCTTTGCCTCTGGACCCTCTGCCTAGCTTCTGGCTAATAATTTCTCCTTCTCCCCAACAAAACGAAAATCTCCCCAGGAGGGCTCTGTGCTACCTCTCTGTGGAAATCACTGCCTCTTTGCAATGTACTCGCCAGAACTGGAAAAGCTTCCTCTGACCTCACTATCTCTGCCCCTCTCTCACTGCTTCGATCTCACTGAATTAGCTCTAACAACTAAATGTTGCTACTTTGGAGATCAATTTCCCAGCAAAATCAAATGCTCAACTGATTTGGTGTATCTTCTCCAAGCCCCATCGACTTCTTCTTGCAATCCTTCGTCGAGACTTCAACGACCACAATTAAATCTTAAGCGATGGCTAGGATTAACTAGAAATCAATCCATGTACTTTTCTAGAACATTCTCACCATGACTTAATTAATTATGATTAATTAATCATATTTCCTAGGTTTAGACTTGGGAAATATTAAAATCCAACTAATGAATCTAATTAAGTCGTCTCTAGGTGGAATTTCCAAAAATGATTTATGGGTTTTGGAGATCTCATGCATTCTAGCCTCTCCACAAAATATCAAGGCTAGAACAGATATGATGCTAAAAAACTAACACTCCCTCTTAGCGATGAATGTGTTATAGAGTTGTTGCCTCTTGTAGCAACCCCGTGTCCTTGCATCAACTCCCGTCACACTGTTGATGTCTCGCTGCTACTGCCAACCAACCACTACACAAATTTGATATGTGCTACTATTGGCTCTGTTGAATTGCTACTAAAACTGCATATGCACTGCAACTCCCTCCCCATCTGCTGTTGTCGCAACTGCAACATTTGCAATTGAAAATCATACTAAATATTGACTCAATTGCGATCAGTGTGATACATCTGTCACTTGAGTCTTTGACTACTGCTAGTATCTGGGTTGTCACTGAGGCATCTACGCTATTACTAACTCTACGTTGTGCCAATTGCACTGTTGCCAACTCTGCACTGCGCTCCCTAGCATCTGATATGCAACTAGACTCTGCATATATCACTCTAGCATTTGACTACATCTAATGCCATTGATCCATCCTGCTACTGAAATATTGTGGGCCCCCGTAGCAAGGTAGTGATTCAAGAGGTGGACCTCTTCAAGAATATTGTCCATTTGTAGCACTATGAGGCTACAACACCAAGTCACCCCATTTGACTCTTGGGGGTATGTCAACAAATTACGCAGGAAAAACCCGTGATACCCACGGTATGCATATAAAAATGCATAATCTCATTCGTCCCAGGAAATGCATTGACCTGCCTGTTCAAACCTTCATAAATTGAGGTTAAGGCCCCTTAACTAAATCTCATGCAGAATGACTTAACGACTAACCTAGTCTTACCCTTAGTTAATCCTTTTTGCAAAACCTTTTAACTCAACAAAATATGCCTTCGAAACTCTCGATTTGTGACTATACGATTGCCCTCTCCACCATTGATTTCGTCCATCAGATCAACGACTGTTGCAATACCGCATCACACCATCATGTGCTTTCGTCGCCTCTCGCATGTGACAACAAAACCGAACTTCATATAAATTAAAATCACGCCTAAAACCTCCTCGGGTCTGCCTTTTCCAATTTCTTTTTGCTTCAATATCCACTGTCGACCTTACTCTCGATCTGATGACTGCACCTTTTCCCGATCAACGAACTAACCCGACACTTTATAACCGTTGATCAACATCTGCTCGATCTGACGGTCCTCAATGATATCGGGTGGATCACTTACACGACATTTAACGCCTTTATGGAGCCGATGAGAATTATAATTCCTCGATCTATAGAAGTTCAGGTCCACCCTTACAGTTAAAGCTCGATCTCTTTACAACCCGATATCCATTGGATGACGAAGCCTTTAAATCCTACGATCTGCGGCCCTTCAACTAGCACGCAGGTTATCAACTTCTCAACCCCCATAGTTGACTATGATGTAAGTGTTGGCTTTTACGATTGACAACTAAGATCAATTGCAGGACTTCAACCACGATCAAGGGGATTTATTCTCTCCTACCCCCGCAGCTCTTTACTTCGGTTTCATGCAATTTCTTCAATGTTCTTTTATGATGTCGATTTTCTTCAGGGTTATGGTCCTTCACTGTTCTGCCACAACTCTCTCCTTAACTTAACTCCACTCACGCCTTTATGCTCCTCCACCTTCACTATAACACTAAGGGCTTCTTCTTGTACCATTGATGTGTACAAAGCCGTAACACAAGCTTTATGGTTCTCTCCTCGAACCTCTTGCTGACTAACAATTCTACCCAACACTTCCTTTGTTGGAATTGTTATCTCTAAGACAACTCTACCCACAATTGCAACTGTGGAGCTGCCTCAACAACTTCTACCCAACTGCAGTTGGAAGTTGTTTTGTTACTCTTCTCTATATTTCGACTCCCTTCTGGATCTACACCTGCAACCCATGGTACACAGAATAACTGAAGATCATATACCATACACATCTCAATTACTCAATACACACACATGAATTGGAAATCGAGTTGTTTGTATTAATAACCAAGTATTTACATAGGAACTCTTTCCTTGGCCTGATATTCTGTACCAGTGGCCTTCGTTCCTCTCTTGCCCGTAAGCTTACCGTTTGACTGACAAACTCCTCTAACTACTCTCTAACTACACCTCTAACTATTGACTCTTTATGCCTCTTAGGCTTACATTTATACAAAAAGGTTTTGTTGAACTAATTCTAGTTCAGATCCTTAATCTGCTGAACTAACTCCTCAATATCCTCTAAGTCCACTTTTAACTCCTACTTATCCCTAAGAATCCTCTCTAGCTCCTCGAATGATGAAACCACTTTCTAGTCCAAGACTTACAATTGATTTCTAACTCTCTCGTCATCATTAATCACCCTTGTTCTCCTACATTCGAGAGCATTTACAAATATCCTCACAATATATAATTAATTCCTACTTTAACCACTTAAAACATTAATTATTACATACATAGGAATCCAACTTCCTTAAAAACACAAGACCCCTAAGTTAACTAGACTATGACGAAATTGTTGAGCTAAATGCTCCTGCATCAGACTCCCAAGGTTAAAATAATCATGATCTCCTGATCATGTGCTTTTGTCCTTTGTCTCCCTAGATCCCATACTTTGTTCTATAATTTGCCTTTGGTTGTTGATGTTGTTTGTTGTTGTTCTCCAAGTTTCCACACTTTATGTTGCTTTTCTCCACTAGCTATGCTTTCACATTCTGCTGCTATCTTTCTCTTTCTACTGCTTCTTACTGTTGTTTTCTTCTGAGGCACTTTCATCATCAATCTTATTATTCTTTCAATCTCTATGTCCAATTTATCCTTTGACTGATAATTACTTTGCCAATTGTTGTTGTACTCTGTCCACTCATCTTCAAACTACTGTTTACTATCTTCTCTTTGAAGTTGTTTGGATCCTTACTACCGCCCTTTCATCCTTACCCTCTTGTTGTTGTCCAAGCAACCTTTGTTCAATATCTATAAATTTAATTCAAAAAGTAAATTGTTCTCCAATTTCCTTTGTACTTGATTCCCCTCAAATACATCATTATGTTGTTCATCAGTTCCAACAAATTTTCCTTCTTCTTCCTTGACAACCCTCAATAATTGTCCTTCACTTTCTTGATTGATTCTAACAATCAATTTAACTTCTTCAAGAATAGTATCTTCATGCTTTTCTTTTTCCTCATCAACATGTTTGTCCTGGCAACTTCTAGTCTTCTTCAGTTCTAAAACTGACTCCTCAATTTGAAACATGTATGTCTCATTTTCAACAAATCCTGTAATCATAAAACAATTATCAAAATTAAAAATATAAGGCCTCATTATCTTTTCCTTCTCTGGCAACATCTAAGTATGTTGCTCTGAGTTTTCCTTCAATTCCTTTGTCAACACATCAATATGTTGATTTAAACTCTCCTCCGTATCATCTCTTTCAATGATATCTCTTTGCTCTGGTTCACAATAATGAACTTCTCCTTCTGTAATGTCAATTTGTTGAACTTTCATTGCCTTCTGCTTTTCCTTATGATTGTCATTCATGACAATTTCTTTGTCTTCCTATTTTCAACAATCTATCCTGAGTATATATCCTCTGCTTTTCCAACTCCCTTGTTTGAAAGTCTAACTCAATAATTTCAATTGGAGTAGAATCTGGAAATTTCACACAATTTTCCATACCTTCCTTTGTTATTGACAAATCATCAGATGTCCTTTCTCCCTTCACTAAGTCTTTTGCATAGACTTTTTCTTTCTTAACATCTTTCATTAGATGTCCTTCTTCTTCAATATATTTTGCCTTGTTGTCCGTCTGTAACCCTTCTTCCAGAGCTATCCTTGTCTCATCATCTGCATTAATATTCTCCTGCATTTGTTCTTCATCAATAACATTAATCAAATTCATTATATTACCTCTCTGAGACAATATTCCTTCATTCTTCATCAGAATAAGATCCTGATCTTCCATCTCTATGATAACGTTAAATGACTGTCTTCTCTCATTGAGTAACTCATCCATAGACTCTTCCTGTTGTATCCAATCAAATTCTTCCTCTTTTGAGAAATTTTCTTTGTCACCTTTTACTTCTATATCTTCATCTATTCTAAAGACATCTTCAAAGGTTTCTTTTTCCGTGCAATACATGCAATCATACACAAACTATCAATTTAAAAAACATAAGACCTTGTGGTCTCACTTGATGCTTCAGTCATCATATCTCCTTGTTGTTCTGAATCCTTCATATGATTCACAAGATCTTCCACAAACCTGCAGTCTTCATCTTCACCCAGAACTTCTCCCTGTTCTATTTCACAAATGGACATTTCCATTTTCAACTCAGCCTCTCTGAGTTCTTCCACCAGGCTCTTCACTTGCCTCTGTTGTAGCCTTTTTTGTATCTCAGACCATTTCACTGCCTTTTTCCTCAAGACCCAACCTTGTCCTTGGTTTTCCTCTAGTATCATCCTTAATACACTAAGTTGTTCTTTCATCTCAACAATCTCTTTGTCAATTTCCTCTCGACTCATCCTCTTGCCATTTTCCGTGGCATTCTCCTTCTTCACTTTTCTTCTGTTGTGGTCTTCCTTAGAACCTCTGTTATCTCTATTATGACTATTAGTAGTCATCTTCTTCTTTATCTTCATGAGTTCCTCATTCACTTACTATGAGCTGCATTAAAGCCTCTGTAACAAGAAGTCCTCCTTGTTTCCACTTACCTCACCAAGCTTTCCTCTGTACTTGGTCTTTTGGCAAGCACTTGGTTCTCTATTCTCTGGAACCTCTTTAAGCACTTTTCTCTGCTCCTTCTAGGCTTCAACTCATCTACATATTTTAAGAACACAACTGTCCTCTTGTACTTCAATCACAAATGAAATACTAAGTTCTAACCACCTCTTCTTTCACTCAGAAACTCTTACCATCTCTCTTCATCCCTTAGAAATTCTACCCACAGCCTTTGTGGAATTGCCTTTGTGAGCTGCAACAATACCTATGCCGTAACAAGTCTCCTTCTTGCTACATATGCCTCACTAAGCTTCTCTCCTCTGAGCTTAGTCTTTTAGCATTTCTCTGGTTCTTTCCTCTGGAACCAATTGAGCACTCCTTGCTCTAGGTTGCTACAATCTTCTCACCTTCCTTTGCTGTCTTTTGCATAAAAATGTTATTCAAACCAAAGATCATTTCTAAGCTTTCAAAAGATTGCTTCTCAACTTCCTTCTAAGAACACTCTTATTCTCTCTGTCCAACCTTCAATTGGATTCTTCAGGTTCACTGCCACTGCAATGCTTCACAAGCAGTCTCCACCCATTCTTCACATTTGAGTGAACCTCCCACTTTCCTCAAGAAAACAAACACCACTGTGTTTTCTTTATGCTTTTGCAATGTCTTCTTAAGAGTATCACTTACTCTCATCTTATCTCATACCTTCTACTTATCAGATTCAAATAACCCGATTTCCTCTTTCTTTTGCAATCACACATGTATTCTGCACAATTTTGCTTTAATTAAAAAGAGCTTTAACTAGCTCTGATACCACTTTGACACTGGGAAAACCCGCATATCCCCACAATATGCATATAAAAATGCATAACCTCAATTGACCCAGGAATTTCATTGAATTGCCTGGTCAAACCTTCATAGATTGAGGTTAAGGCCCCTTAACTAAATCTCGTGTGGAATGAGTTAACAACTAACCCAGTCTTACCCTTAGTTAATCCTTTTCGCAAAACCTTTTAACTCAACAGAATATGCCTTCGGAACTCCCGATTTGTGACTATGCGATTTCCCTTTCTACTGTTGATTTCGTCCATCAGATCAACAGTTGTTGCAATGTCGCATCACACCATCATATGCTTTCATCGCCTCTCACATGCGACATGCGACAACAATACTGAACTTCAAATAAATTAAAACCGCGCCTAAAACCTCCTCGGTTCTGCCTTTTCCAATTTCTTTTCACTTCAATCTTCATCGTCGATCTTACTCTTGATCCAACAGTTGCACCTTTTCCCAATCAACGAACTGGCCCGACACTTTATAACCGTTGATTAAGATATGCTCGATCTGATGGTCCTCAATGATATTGGGTGGATCACTTACACGACATTTAACACCTTTACCGAGCCGATGAGAATTATAAGTCCTTGGTCTATAGAAGTTTGGGTCCGCCCTTGCAGTTAAAGCTCGATCTCTTTATGGCCTGATATCCATTGGATGACAAGGCCTTTAAATCCTACGATTTGCGACCCTTCAACTAGCACGTGGGTTATCAACCTCTCAACCCCCGTAGTTGACTATGACGTAAGTCTTGACTTTTACAAACGATGGCTAAGATCAATTGCAGGACATCAACCACGATCAAGGGGATTTATTCTCTCCTACCCCCGTAACTCTTTACTTTGGTTTCTTGCCATTTCTTCAATGTTCTTTTTCTGATGTCGACTTTCTTCAGGGTGTGGTCCTTCGCTGTTCTACCACAACTCTTTCCTTAACTTAACTCCACTCGCGCCTTTATGCTCCTCCACCTTCACTGTAACACTAAAGGCTTCTTCCTGTACCATCAATGTGTACAAAGTCGTAACACAAGCTCTATGGTTCTCTCCTCGAACCTCTCGCTAACTAACAATTCTACCTAACACTTCCTTTGCTGGAATTGTTATCTCTAAGACAACTCTACCCACAAATCACAACTATGGAGCTACCTCAATAACTTCTAGCCAACTACAGTTGGAAGTTGTTCTGTTACTCTTCTCTGTATTTCGACTCCCTTCTATATCTGCACCTGCAACCTATGTTACACAAAATAACTGAAGATCATATACCATATACATCTCAATTACTCAATACACACACTTGAACTCAAAATCGAGTTGTTTGTACTAATAACCAAGTATTTACATAAGAACTCTTTCCTTGGCCTAATCTTTTGTATCAATGGCCTTTGTTCCTCTCTTGCCCATAGGCTTACAGTCTAACTGACTGAATCCTCTAACTACTCTCTAACTACGCCTCTAACTACTAACTCTTTATGCCCTTTAGGCTTACATTTATACAAAAAGGTTCTGTTGAACTAATTCTAGTTCAGATCCATAATCTGCTGAACTAACTCCTCAATATCCTCTAAGTCCACTTTTAACTCCTACTTATCCCTAAGAATCCTCTCTAGCTCCTTAAATGATGAAACCATTTTCTAGTCCAAGACTTACAATTGATTTCTAACTCTCTCATCATCATTAATCACCCATGTTCTCCTACATTTGAGAGCATTTACAAATATCCTCAGAATATCTAATTAATTCCTACTTTAACCACTTAAAACATTAATGATTACATACATAAGAATCCAACTTCCTTGAAAACACAAGACCCCTAAGTTAACTAGACTATGATGAAATTGTTGAGTTGAATGCTCCTGCATCAACAAACATGGCAAAGTCTTCCTCTAGCCTAGAGGACAACCTACGATCTTTGCTAATGCTACCTGCTAGTCTTGCTTCTCCTCCTTGTCCTTCTTCTCGAGAGGACGTTGGGTGTTGTAGTGGCCAAGCTCACCACATCTAAAGCACTTGACCTTCGACATGTCCTTCTTCTTCTTTCACTGCTCCCCATGTCCCTGATTGATACCCTTTGATGTGAGGGCCACATTCTCCTCCTCCTTCACCTACTTTGACCCGCTGCTGTTGCCACTGATGGAGCTCTTTAAAATAGCTCGTCTCAACTCCCACTGCAAATCGCCCCACATACTATCCCAACGTGGCAAGGTTTCTCTGCCCAAGATACTTTGGAAAAATACTTGCCACTCCTCTAAGACACTGTTGGGCGCCAATCGTACTAGCTATGTGGGTTGAGGTGCTGCCCCAACAACTGACAACTGATCCCAGATATCCTCAATCTTGGTGAGGAAGGGGTCTATACCTTCCCCCTTTTGCATCCTAGTGCATCTCAACTTTTCCTCCAAGTATATCTTCCGCTGCTCGGAAGTGCCTTGGTATAGTGTGGAAAATGTATCCCACATCTCCTTGCTCGTCCCCTTGGTCGCTATGCATGATACAACTTGATCCCGAACACCATCTAGGATCAATTTCTTTGCCCTCGCCATCTCCTTTCAATATTCCTTCAGCTGATTTGCATCCCGGGGAATAGATACCACTGTATCAATACATAGCTTTAGGCCATATTCATCCAAAAGGAATGACATCCTTTCCTTCCAAATGACATAGTTGGAAGCACCGTCCAACCTGTCTTGATCTCGTAGTTTGGCAGTGGCCATTTCAGTGAAATAAGTCAAAATCCTCCTCTTCTCTTCTGCTTAGTTGCTTCTAGGCTCTACGCACTCCCTGTTGGAGTGACTAAATATGCTCACAATGATTGTTGATCTTCAAGAGAAAATTGAACTTCTGAAGTTAGAGGTCCTCTGAGGAAAATTTCCCTTAGTGTGTACTCTTTCTTCCTCCTAACGTTATTTTGCAATAGCAACTACTACAAAATACTGCGTCTAGCTAGAGATCTGCTCTGCAAGGAAAATACTGGTTGCTCCCTCTGCCTCTGGTAATCCTAGAACTGGAGAAATCCAATTTCTCTATCGCTCTTTTAGAGAAATCGATTTTTCCTCAAGAAATTGACCCTTATGGCCAAGAAACTGCGTTTCCTTTGAGGGTTTTGAACTACTGCTTATGCAGAGCTACGAAATTCGTCTTCCCTTCTGCTACTAAGCTCTCTGGCTTACAATCTACGCTCTGATACCATGTGAAATTTCGGCTAACCCTGAATCCTATTATAACAACTGATGTTAATTTTTCTATTTGTTAATTTAATTAAACAAATTATTTGTTGTGTGCTATGACAAATATTGAAACAAATATACTACAACCTTCACAAAACAAATACTGCGGAAGAATAAAAATGCTGGAAGAAATAGATACACACACACACACACACAATATGACACTGTTATTTTTGGACTAAGCCTCCAGAAAATTCGGCTAATGCCGAATCCTATTGCAACAACTGATGTTATTTCTTCTATTTGTTAATTTAATTAAACAAACTATTTGTTATGTGCTACAACAAATATTAAAACAAATACACTGCAACCTTCACAAAACAAATACTACGAAAAAATAAAAACGGTGGAAGAAATAGATGCACACACACAATATGACACTGTTATTTTTGGACTATGTCCTCGGAAAAAAATCCCAACTCGGGAAACCGGTGCAACAACTGAGGGTTTTGATATTATACAGTAGTGAAAATTTGAGTACAATCTGTGGATGCTTAAACTAGCAATCCAAACAAATAAATAACTAGAAATAGTAACTAGTGAGAAGAGTATATCACTCCATAGGTGATCCAACACTAACCTCAGCTCGAATTGAGCTGCTCCTTGCTCCCTCTGCGTAGTCGTTGTATCAACCTACACAGTTACTGTGTCCCAAAAGCTCGGAATTGCATCTCCTCTCACTATCTCGTCAGCTACTGTTTGGAAAACTAATACTCTTTGTCTCCAGACCCTCTGGCCAACTTATGGCTCATAATTTCTGTTGGACACCTAATCCTAAATGGGTTAGTGTGGAAGCTAAACAGACTAAGTAGTCCAAGGGACCTTGGGCGTGATCAACGGTCACCATATTGTACTATGTACATCTTATTGTTAATAAAAATGTAATGCAAGCTTTATCTTTCATATTTTCTCTCGTTCACCATGTGTGTTTAACATGGTATCAGAGCCATGATGTGTGGCCTGTTTTCCCTGAGCAACTGGTATGAGTTGCCTTGAATAGTGCTGACTAGAGTTGGCCTAGTCTTCTGTAACGCTCCATTAATTCTGCCATCCCTGCGCTCTACTCCATATTCAATTACCTGCTTCATACGCTGCCATACTGCTACCTGCGCCCTGCTCTTCTGAAGCGTTGTACTGTCCAGCGCTGCCCTTATTATTCTTACATAACGCCTCTGCCTTATTCCAGCGCTGCCTCTGCTGCAAACCCACTTTTGAAACGTTGAATGATGGCCTGACATCCTGCCATCCATAACCCATGTGTACCAAATCTCTGCGTGAAAGATTGTGAAGGAAATGGTAACGCTGGAAATGGTAACGCTGCCTGCCTGAAGGAAATGAGAAACGCGTGCCTGAAGATGGGCGTAGGTGGTCTGCGTATTTGTAATAGCCATTCAAAGTTACAGTGTTTATATGTCTGCGGTATGTATGCCTGTGCTGACTTTTATAACACTTGACTGTTATATATATATATCATTCGTTTGTTGTTATGTATATCCAGTTCGGTCACATAAGAGGATTGAGGCATATCAGCGTATACTTCAGAGTTGAATGATGGTATGTATGGGGACAAGTTTCAGTTAATTAAGGCGTGTATGCACAACTATTATTTCTTGAAGACCGAGCGTCATTCGGAGGTGGAGAATTCATTAATAAGAACCGACACGGAACTGGTGACATATGTCTGTTGAGAAGTCATAACTGAAAATGCTGACATATTGCCGTCAAGAGGTCAAGGAACGGTTCCTTGGGTTTATATGCCGAGTTACAAATCCTTAATGGTGGAAGAGCCATAGCGTATAAAGACATCGGATCTATTGTTGACCAGCGATCTCAGATTAGATTGAATTCCAGATTTATAAGTATAGTTTGCTGTGCATCTAGAATCGAAGGCGAAATTGGATGTCCGCATATATTGTTGCGCTCGTTCAATAGGCCGTAGGGGTTCGGTCTTCATATGCCTGTTATAACTGCCGAGGAAGCTATAGTCGGTTGAGTGTATTGGGAGGAAAAGAGTTCAGTTGATTCCTGGTTGCATGATAATTAGTTCAGTTGATTCCTGGTTGCATGATAATTTTGAGGGTTTTTTTTTT